>JNEU01000449.1:0-15028 GCA_000697475.1 Lichtheimia corymbifera B2541
TTTGGCCTATTCGAGATCGTCAGCAAGCTTGGTCCAACTGGGAAGCGTGAGACTGGTTCATCGAAGGGGAAACGGATTCGTGTCGGTTCAATCGGGTCATAGGGTGGGGCCCATAAGGACAATCAATGTGTATTTCTACCTGGCCAAACAAGCGACTTTTCCTCAGCTTGTCAAAGGAAGTTGATACTTGTGGTTCTCTTGCACCCAGAGCTCTCTCACGTTATGCTTGGTGTATGAGGGATACGTTTGGCATTCTTTTTTTCTCTGCACTGGTGTTTCATCTCCCCCCGCTTGAGGTGCCATCGGTTCCATGTCCTGTGTGCTTGTTCAAGTATATGGTTGTATGTGGGATTTGTAGTCAATCACTTTCCGTGTGGAGGTGCTAGGGACTTTTGTTCTGCTCTTCGGCCTTAACCTACTTGCTGTGCAAAGCCTTCAAAGGGGTTGCCGCGATGACCACTTCAGAGGGACCTCAATGGCACTAGCCTGCCAGCTCCTGGTACAATCCATTTGTTAGGCAATGTGGAGAAGAGGATGTGTAATGGAGCTCCTGACACACAAGGGTGATCATCGCCCAAGAGGACCACGGTATTGCTTTCTTTGGTACATACAAGCCGTCAAGTCATTGGAGGAGTGGTGGCCTGTCCTTGGTTGGATGGAGATCGATCATGGTGGACAAGTAGCTAGAATCATTGTTGAATTCACATCCACTTGCTAGATTATTTCCTTCTTGCTTGTAAATTATAGGGTAGATGGAATAAAATCTTTCCATTATCGGTCTTGTAGAAGTATCTGCCTTCTACTGTACAATAAAGAGTGGGTTTGATCATGAGAGCAAAAGTGATCCTCCATTGAGTTTCAGGATGAGTGACAATCAATATGCATATCTTACTATGGATAAGTGAGTCGCTTCAGGCCTTATGCAAGGGCGAGCCATTATTACCAAACACATACCTTGGCACACCTTCATTATTGAATGTTGTTTATATAAGTACCTTCCTAAAGACAATCATCATCGTCATCCATTTGTGATACATATATACAACCTGTCAAGTACGTGCGTGTGTAACCACCACGTGCCATTCCACACAGCTATTCATCTTTCCATTAGTGCAGCCGACTCAATCCATTAGGAGAATGCAGCTCCATCATGCTTATGGCATAGATAAAACATAAAGCTACCTGTTTTCTCTATATTCTCCTAGTAAAACATGAGGACTTTATGAGAACAAAGTTGCTCGTCGTGGTCGATACCATCTTGTATGCAAGTTTCACGATGGAGGTGGGCAACCTTGGGGGTCATGGATCGTCCACCCCTTCCATTCATCATCTACCCTATATTTGGGCCGTACAATTCATAATGAAGCATGCAGTTTTTAAAATGAATGGAGTTGATCAGCATGACTCAGATAACCTTCTTACCAAGTTTCAAGTTCGAGAAAGGGAATCCCAAGGTGATTTATACTGTTTCGATAAATCACGCATCCGACGGGTACCCAATTTCCGACCAACATCGTAAATCCCACATTGTACCCTCCCATTCAAAATAATTTTCAAATGAAGCATGAGGACTTTATGAGAACGAAATTGATCAGCATATCCCAGAGCACGTTGTCTGAAAGTTTCATGTTCGAAATGAGCAATCTCAAGGTCCTGGGTCGACTGTCCTACATATATACCCATCCCTTTATCATCCGGCGCCCCCATTTTATTTCTCACAATGAAGCCTGCGATTTTAATATGAATGGAGTTGATCAACATGTCGAAGCCCACCGTCTAACCAAGTTTCACGATGGAGGTGGGCAACCGCGGGGGTGTGCACTATGCGCCCTACTTGCGTTCCGTCTGTCCATCGTGTCTCCTAAATTTGGACCGCCCGATTCATTGTAACATCATAATGAACGCTGCGATTTTTAAATGAATGGAAGTGATCAGCATGACTCAGAGAACCTGCTTACCAAGTTTCAAGTTCAAAGTGGGCGATCCCAAGATAATACATACTAAATCGATAAATCGTAAATTCGGCGCGTACCCAATTTCCGACCATCATAGTAAGCCCCACATTACACCCTCCCATTCAAAATTCTTAAATGAAGTGTGGGTTCTTTACTAAGGCAAAGTTGATCAGGATGACCAAGAGCATATTGTGTGAAAGTTTGAGGTTCAAAAATGAGCAGTCTCAAGATCATGCATTAGTTTCAATGTGCATGGATTTATAGGGCGGTGTCTGACCTATTTAATTTCCAGCTCTTCCCATTCCTTGCTTCTTCCCTCTTCCTCCTCCCATTCCCAACTGTTGCCCCATTCAAGTACAACTGCCACCTGCGAACGATTGCTCTGTCTCAACCCATCATGTCAACCCTACAACTGTCTTGATCCGTTTGACTTTGACTGAATTGCATGTCCATGGGCCTGTGCACCCCGCGACAACGAACGTCTTTCTTTATACAACACGCTGTCTTGTACACTCCTCAATCACGGCCAAGCGTAACAGCGTTCATTTCAGCAGTTGCTATTAGCAATGTCTTTACTCCACTGTTTCAAGCAGCGTTCTCAACCTTGTCACTCTACTACAACACACGCCCCTTGCCACGACCAAACGTACCAGCAGTTGCCATTAGCAAGGCTTTTACTCGGCCTGTCTCTTTACTTGCAGCAACCTATATTACAGCCCTTTTTTACATGAACAGCAGATAGTCATCGTATGGAAGCAGCTTTATTTACGTGTACCAACATGCTCTGGTACATATGGATTCCAAAGTGATGATGCCATATCAGCTGTCAAGTACGCCGCAACGCCTGGTTGAGCTGCGATAGAAATGACCAAGAAAATGATGGATCGACAGCAGGATGGAGAAGGAAGCGACCACATGGCTCTTTCAACAGACATGGCTAGGATGAATGGATGCAATCAAGTGCAGTGGTGAGAAAGATCACGGAATGTTGCTTCGGTTACTTGGCGCGACTTCAGCAGAAACGGTGGATCATGTCTCCTGGATACGACTGAGGATGATGATGACGAAAGGTGCTTCACAGTCATGGATATTGGGGTACTCGTCAGTGCTTGCAGACGCTATTTTGCAATGATGGATGAAGATGATTATGACGGCAGCAACCAAGAATACAACGACACAATTATCCCTGTTGCCTTTATGTGATTCACCCGTACCTTAACCATTTTTTCAATACTGCTCTTTTGTCATATTATTTACTTGATAAACACCCTCACTATGTACCATGTGCTATTCTTCAACTTTTCCATTGAATGAAATTTGGATCAAACATCGGATGAGTTCTTTTGGGGTCATTATTTTGAAAAACCTTCGGAAGAAGGCTGAAGCGCCTCTGTCGTTATGCGATGCCTTCGGAACAACCATAGAAATAGCACCCATTCCGGAAATATCTTTCCTTTCAATACGAATTCCACAAGATAGTTATGCATAATGTCATCCCATATGTGCAGCCATAGATCCGTACATAGCAGCCATTATCAACTTATACATATGGTAGATTTATGTGCATTTGTCGAGTTGAATAAAATCAGCAAGGGCTCAAAAGCGTTTATTTCATAATCGTGCTGATGGTTTGTTGATTTCTTCTTGCGCAATACCCCGTAGCTTAAGACGGTCAACCTTAAAACTGTTGGTTAAAGGCAACTTTTTCAGGCATTTGGCACCACCAGAAAGCTGCATTTCAGCCCGCGGAACTCGACTATTGACGTACGACACAAGCCCATTGGTAAACGCTTGTTGATCCTTCACACTTTTCTCCACCAGCGTAAAGTATGCTCTTGGCAACTCGTAACCAAGTTTATCACTATACGCACCAACGACACAACACTCTTTTATCTCATCGCTGTATTGATACTAAGGGAAGTAATTTGTTAGTAAGAGGCAGTTGCTCAGCCTTCGATCCACGTACGCAAAGATCTTCAAGAAATGCAGGCGGAAACTGCATACATACATTATCATTAAGATTAGTAACATGCATTATAAGATCATAAAAGACACGACATGCTTTGCATTGCTTTGCTCTCATGTGACATTTACCGTATCTCCTTTTGTTCTAATGCGATCAGACATCCTGCCATGGTATTGGTAATTGCCATCGTTATCGACAACAAAGTAATCACCGGTTCGATAATATCCATCTTCCGTAAATGCCTTTGCTGAAGCCTCTGGGTTGTTGTAATACCCCTTTTAAATTGGTACAAGATACGTATGCCATTAGTACGTATCCTCTTGCACCTTGTCACCCATTGCTACATACCAATGCACCCAAATTCCTCTTAACCAACAACTCCCCTGGTTGACCGACAGCAACATCTACATGTATTGGATTGATCAAAACACGTATCATATCATGGATTGGTACAATGCAACAGCATCCATCCAAAGATGATTTACCATTTCCATCCTCGTCAACCACGCGAAGGTTCTCTCGACCAACTAAAAGTTTGCCTTTACATCCAAAAACAGCACAATATCAGCATGAGCACGCATTACTTTCCACACGGTATGGTATTGGTCAATGATTACCTTTAAGAGTACCATTTGCTGTTGACCTGGATAATATTGATCCGCTTTCTGAGCTTCCATAAGCGGCAAGAACGTCGGCATTGATACGAGCTTTTATGGCTTTCATCACAGCATCTGTGACATGCTGACCTGAAGATACGATACCCTTCAGAGACGATAAATCATACTTGTCTACCACCGGGCTATGTATAAAATCGAGCAATATCCACAATGGTGCCGTAATCTGCTCAACTTTGAATTCTTCGATCAAGGCACATATTTTCTCGAAGGGAATAGGTGTCGCACACATAATAGTACGAGCACGCTGTAGGATCCCTACGTTGGTGATTGAACTGCCAAAAACGTAACTTATAGCATGACATGGCATAAAGCAGTGCGCTTTGTTCGTAACCAGCGGATATGATACTTGGCTTTGACGTAATGCAGCGATACCATGCCTATCCCAGACAAGAACGGCCATTAGCATCATGATAGCATGCTCGGTATAAGCTTACTTACTCAATTGCAGCCAGCTTACGTGGACCTGTTGTACCGGACGTACACCCACAGAGCGCAATATCCTTGGGATCCATCACCATGGGTTGGGCATCATGACGTGGTTGCTCTATAAGCTTGTGAAGCGAGTGGATACCGTTCTTTGGATCATGCTTTGCATCTTGGCCAATAACCACTAGTTGAGTGCCTGACATCATGCAAGTAGCAAGCACATCTTTCATGGTTTCAAGGGTAGATTCATGCACCACTGCTAGTGTCGGACAAGCTTGTTTGCAGATGTCGGCCACTTCTTGACTTGATTTACACTCAATAGTCACAAGTGCAGCAATCGCACCTGTATCCCAATCATAATAATAATAAGCTATGCTGCTCGTTTTTAATACTACACGTGTGCATGTTACCTGCAGCCATAATACCATGCATTGCAACCATATAATCGATCTTGTTGTTAACATCAATGCAAAGATGTAAGTAAGCTTATAATAGCAACGCCCTGACTTCATCGCACGTACATCGTTAGGAGCATACAGAGTAATAAGGTCTCCTCGTTTCACATTGAAAGGTTGCTCATCTCGCAATACCGCTGAAAAAGTGAGAACATGTTGACGTAGCTGTTGAAATGAATAGTGGCGTCCAGGATTCATGCCGTCAATCAAAAGTGGCTCCGTATCAGGGATAGCATAGCGCTGATCAGGGTTGTTTTCAAAGATAGCATGATAAAAGCTTTTTGTTTGGTTTGTTTGAATGGAGGACTTCGAAGACAGCATAGTAAAAAAGGTGATAGCTATCTACGTTTTTGTGTATAACCTTTTTATATACAACATGCAGCGGCCCTATGACCGGCTCTTGCTCTTCCCTCCCCTTATGATGATTCAAGCATGCATGGTAAACTACGCGCAAGGCGTGTTTCAAATACGTCTGTGTGCTGATATGACGATCCCATTACTAGATGCTCACTTTAAGCTTTATCTTTGCTTGAGTTGATGGGTAAGATGGTGTTCCTGAAAGTGATTCTTGTTGATGACTTATTGCAAGCTCAACATTGCCGAGTTATGAAAGAGATGATCCGGGGTACTCAACCAAATGTAATACTTATTGGATAGCATCAGGAAGAAAAAAGCAGTTTGCATACACTTGTAAACACAAGGTACATGAAAGCCGATCGGGCTTCTTGGCATTATTTTGAAGAACCTTCGGAAGAAGGCTGAAACGCCTCTGTCGTTGTGCGATGCTTTCGGAACAACCATAGAAATAGCACTCATTCAAAGAAACGTCTCCCTTTCAATACGAATTCCACAAGATGGTTATGCATAATGTCATCCCACAGCCTTAGATCCGTGCATAGCAGCCATATAGTCAACCTATACATATGGTAGATGTATGCTCCTTTGTCGAGTTGGATAAAATCAGAAAGGGCTCAAAAGCGTTTATTATATAATCATGTTGATTGCTAGTTGACTTCTTCTTGCGCAATACCCCGTAGCTTATAACGATCAACCTTATCACTCTTGGTTAAAGGCAACTTTTCCAGGCATTTGGCACCACCAGAGAGCTGCATTTCAGCCTGCGGAACTCGATTGTTGACATACGACACAAGCCCATCAGTAAATGCTTGCTGATCCTGAACACTATTCTCCACAAGTACAATGTATGCTCTTGGTAACTCGTACCCAAGGATCGTGTTAAACGCACCAACGACACAGCACTCTTTTATATCATCGCTGTATTGATGCTAAGGGAAATAATTTATTAGTAAGAGGCAGTTGCTCAGCCTTCGATCCACTTACGCAAAGGTCTTCAAGAAATGCAGGCGGAAACTACATACATCATCATCATCAAGGTTAATAATACGCATATCAAGCCATCATGCTTTGTATTGCTTTGCTCGTGTGACATTTACCGTTTTTCCTTTTGTTCTAATGCGATCAGACATCCTGCCACGGTATTGGTAATTGCCATCGTCATCGACAACAAAGTAGTCACCGGTCCGATAATATCCGTCTTTCCTAAATGTCTTTGCTGAAGCCTCTGGGTTGCTGTAATATCTCTTTTGAATTGGTATAAGATATGCCATTAGTACGTAATTCTCTCGCACCTTGCTATTGCACCCATTAGCACATACCGATGCAGCCAAATGACTCTTAACCCACAGCTCCCCTAATTGACCGACAGCAACATCTACATATATTGGTTGGATCAAATCATATAGTATCATGGGCAGGTACAATGCAGCAGCATCCATCCAAAGATGATTTACCATTTCCATCCTCGTCAACCACGCGAAGGTTCTCTCGCCCCAATAAAAGCTTGCCTTCACATCCAGAAGCAGCACAATATTAGCATGAACATGGGAATACTTTCCGCATGGTATGGTATTGATCAATGATTACCTTTAAGAGTATCATCTGCTCTTGACCTGGATGTTACTGACCAGCATTCAGTGGATCCATAAATAGTAATGACGTCGGCTTTGATACGAGCTTTTACGGCTTCCATCACAGTATCTGGGACATGCTGACCTCCAGAGAGGATACCCTTTAGCGACGACAAATCATACTTGCCTACCACTGGACTATGTGTAAAATCGAGTAATGTCCACAAGGGTGCCAACGTCTGCTCAACTTTGAATCTTTCGATCAAGGCACATATGTTCTCAAAGGAAAGAGGTGTCTTGCACACAAGAGTACGAGCACGCTGTTGGATCTCTAAGTTAGTGGTTGTATTACCAAGAATCAAACTTATAGGCTGACATGGCATATAGCTGTGTGCTTTGTTCGTGATTGGTGGACATGATACAGAGCGTAGACGTAATGCAGCGACGCCATGTCTACATATGCCAGACGTGGGTGACCATTAGAATCATTGTAGCATGCTCGATATAAGCTTACTTACGAAATAGCAGCCAGCTTACGTGGACCTGTTGTACCGGACGTACATGCGCAGAAGGCGATGTCTTTGGGATCCATCACCATGGCTTGGGCATCATGACGTGGTTGCTCTATAAGCTTGTGAAGCGAGTGGATACCGTTCTTTGGATCATGCTTTGCATCTTGGCCAATCACCACTAGTTGGACGTCTGTCATCATGCATGTAGCAAGCGCACCTTTCATGGTTCCAAGGGTTGATGCATGCACCACTGCCAGTGCCGGACAAGCTTGTTTGCAAATGTCGGCCACTTCTTGACTTGATTTACACTCAATAGGCAAAACTGCAGCAATCGCACCTGTGTGCCAATCATAATAGTAATAAGCTATGCTGCTCGTTTTTAATACTACACGTGTGCATGTTACCTGCAGCCATAATACCATGCATTGCAACCATATAATCGATCTTGTTGTTAACATCAATGCAAAGATGTAAGTAAGCTTATAATAGCAACGCCCTGACTTCATCACACGTACATCGTTAGGAGCATACAGAGTAATAAGGTCTCCTCGTTTCACATTGAAAGGTTGCTCATCTCGCAATACAGCTGAAAAAGTGAGAACGTGTTGGCGTAGCTGTTGAAATGAATAGTGGCGTCCAGGATTCATGCCATCAATCAAAAGCGGTTCCGTATCAGAGATAGCATAGCGCTGATCAGGGGTGTTTTCAAAGATAGCATGATAAAAGCTTTTTGTTTGGTCTGCCTGAATGGAGAGCTCCGAGGAAAGCATAGTCAAAAAGGCGATAGCTATCTGCTTTTCTGCGTATAACCTTTTTATACACAACATGCAATGGCCCAGTGACCGGTTCTTGCTCTTGTTTCCTTTCCTTGTGATGATTCATGCATGCATGCATATACTGCGCCCAAGACTTTTTTCCAAATGAACCCATACATCGGTACGACGATCAGATTACTGGATGCTCCGTTTAAACTTTACATTTACTTGAGTTTGATGGGTAAGAAGACGATCCTGCAAGTGATTCTTAATGACTTATGCAAGCTTAACATTGCTGAGTTACAAGAGATGATCTGGGGCACGTACTCAATTGAATGTAATGCATATTGTATACCATCATGGTGAAAAAAGGAGCTCATTGCATGTTCCCATGCGTAGATTCAGTTGCATGTGAAACAAAATGACGTGCCATATGCTTGTAAGCCACGTAGTTGAAAGGGCATGCGATCGGATGTGTCTTTTTTGAGCATCATTTTGAGGGCACTTTCGGAAGAAGATTGAGGTACCTTTGTCTTTATGCGATGCTTTAATACGATAATGAACGGCATGGACCTTGTAAAATCACAGTTGACGAAAAAAGGTGCATGTCATACCCGCACAAATCTCAACATCACATTTTGTTACATATGTATGATCATGGTGGGGTGCATGATGGTATAAGGGTAGTGATCCTATTGGCCTTTATCTTAGGACGGGAATAAAGGGATCCTCAACAGCGTTTACAACCCTGCTGCCGTGAAAAAATGGGGGGGGGGCGGATAAATACAAAGACGCAAGGGATGCTCCCGACTATATATGGTGTATGTATTCATTCTTTTTTATGATGATGTTTAAACAAGGCCACCCCTCCCATCTGCTCACATTTGTATCACCTCCAGCATAGCGAAAAATGATGTTTATTCAACCTCGACTTCAGCTTGCAATCTAAGACCCATACGATCTAACTTTTCCGATTTGGTCAAGGGAAGCCGCGCTAAGAATTTGGCACCACCATCGAGCTTCATATCTTCTTGAGAGACGCTGCTGTTGATGTAGGATTTTAATCCCTCCAAGAACTCTTCCTTTTGCTGTTCATTCAAGCCGTGATTCTCCACCAGCACAATGTATGCCCGTGGCAACTCGTACCCAAAAAGTTTGCTATACGCTCCAACCACACAGCATTCCTTGATCTTGTCGCTGTATTGATGCTATATAATAGTTGGTTGTTGATATGATGTCTGATCAAACAAGGAAAAATATAGCAATACTTACGCAAAGATCTTCAAGTAGCATGGGTGGGAACTATATGAAAGGGAGAACCAGTTGAGCTGAACGTATAGGTTCTTTGTTGATGGCTTACGGTCTTGTTCTTTGCACGGATACGATCGGAATTTCTGCCGCAATATCGTAGATTGCCAAACTTGTCCATAGTAAAGTAGTCGCCTGTGTGATAATAGCCATCCTTGCCAAATGCCTTGGCTGAAACATCTGGTCTGTTGTAATACATCTGTAGCCCATGATATATTCACATTGTCAATCCTGAGACCTTTACCATGCACTTTTGCACATACCGATGCAGTCATTGGACCCTTTACAAGAAGTTCTCCAGGTTCATGGGGTTCCACGTCTAATACAACAGTTAGCTTTAGCACAAAACAGAAGCAACTCATCAACGTACCTTTTCCATCGTCGTCGACTACTCGGACTTCGTATCCTGGGGTGATCTTACCCTCGCATTCTAGGAGACGCCAATATACGTGAGACAATGGGTACAAGGTGTCCACCACAATCACATTATACCTTTTGGGACCTCGTCACCGAGCGATTTGCTGCTTACAATCCATGCTTCCGTACCACCGTAGATAGAGACAAGGTCGGTACCAAGGCGCTTTTTGATGGTTTCGCGAATGGTATCAGGCACATGTTGGCCGCCACTCAAGATAAACTTCAAGGAAGACATGTCAAATCGATCCACCACCGAGCTACGTGCCAACTCGAGAAGCGTCCACATGAGAGCTGTAATTTGTTCGATCTTGTATTTCTCAATCACGGTACATAAACGCTCGATCGGCAATGGGCTTTCGCAAATGAGGGTACGAACACGACGCTGGATCCTAACTTGAGTACCAATGTTGCCGATAATGGCACTGACAGGCTGACAGGCCAAAAAGTAGTGATCTGTATTGGTCATTGGAGGACATGGGACAGTGGAAAGGCGACGAATAGCGGCACGGTGTCTGGGAAACAGAGAGGATGTAAGTAAACGTTGCATTATGCACATGAGATATACTTACGAAATGGCTGCCAATTTTCGTGGTCCGGTGGTACCTGACGTGCACATTGTGTACTGGTGCATATTGATTATTATTTATTATCTATTTGCCTGTGTGGATCTCTTACCGCAATATCTTCGGGATCCATCTTCATAGCTTCGCCATCATGTGGTTCTTCAACAAGCTTCTGGAATGAGTACAGGTTGTTCTCTGGATCATGCACAGCATCTTGACCAATGATGATAAGCTTGATGTTGCTCATGTTGCATTTCACAAGGGCCTCTTTCATGGTTTCAAGTACAGAAGAATGGGTCAATGCCACAACAGGACATGCTTGCTTGCAAATATCAGCTACTTCTTGGCTTTCATGGCATTCGATGGGAACAACCACAGAAATAGCACCTATTCAAATAAACATTTCTCCTTTCAATACCTACTCCTCCACAAGATTATGCATAATATCCATCCCATACCTGCAGCCATAGATCCGTGCATAGCAGCCATATAGTCAACCTATAATATGCATGTTATCAATAAAATACTTGAATGAATCACCTGGGTCATCGTGATTCTTACATCGTTGGGTGCGTACAAAGTGACAACAGCTTGACGCTTCACATTAAATTCCTCTCGCAAAATGGTGGAAAAAGTAAGCACATCCCGACGCAGTCGTTCAAAGGTATAATGTTGTCCGATATTCACGCCACTGACTAGCAAGGGCTCATTCTCAGGGACCGAATCAGGATACGTGATTCCAGGCTCAAAGATAGCATGGTAGTAGCTTGGAGCCGACAAAGGACTTTCATGCGTGATGGTGGTGGGAGTGACAGCAGGCATTTGTAGAAATTATCAAACGAGATGATTGAGCTTCCTCGGACCATCGTTCGCTCTTATATATGTATACCTCCCTCATGATGCACTACTGTCTTGTTGCATGTAGTGGAGAATAAAAAAAGAACCAAAAATGGGAATAATAGCCAGCGGGTTAGCTAGGCACCCATAACTCTAAATTACGCTTACGCTACTTCTCGTGCTACAGTACTACTACGAGAACAGGGCCCATCATCCTTCAGCTTGTATAGTACGCATTCGATACAGTAGTATGTGTAAAGGTTTCCCACGGAGAATGTCGGCCATGGCCGTTGTCCTGTACCACTTGGTCATAAAGAACCGGGAAAACAAATGCTAAGCTATTCGATAGATCAGTCAAATGGTGCCCCTTCTTGTGTTTGCTGAGATGATTTCACCCAGCACATCTCTAGATCCAATTCCATTTTACACCATAAACCTTGTTAAAGGAGGAAAATCTCGCTACCAATGATACATCTAAGTTTCATCATACACCATCAATGTTTTTATCCAACTTTGCAGCATTTACATGCTGGATCGTTGATGTCATGATATGGATCATTGCTCCCCCCCATTATTGTAGCCCATGAGGATTGCGTGTTTACATGGCTGTAAATATGATCCTATGACACCTTGCACCTGATATCTTTGTTGACTATACTATTCATTGTTCTCATTACTATAGTTGTCATGAAATCTTAAAATGGCAGCACCCAATAATGAATCCAGTCCACATCATGTTACCAAGATTTCTGCTTACTTTTCTTTCATCTCAGCTTGATCACAAAGAAGCAGCCTTAATCTTGTTACTCTCAGTCTACTGTAAACTCACTACGGAAAAGCCTTGGCACAGCCTGTATACGGCATCTCCGATTACAACTGGATACCACGTCTATTGATGAGTGGTACTATGCCTTGAAAGAACAACATCCGATGCTAGCGAACTACATACTTGATTTATAGCCCTGTGTTTGGCGAATCGTCCCAGTATGATACGACGCCCTCTTATGGCGTCATTACAAGAGCTACCTCCTACCGGTGCACATTCCTTTGATGTGTGCACTTACACAAAGACGTTCGAGTAACATTGTCGGAAACACTCTTTCTCATTTTAGTTCGATTATGCTCACGTCAAAACGTTTCATCTGTAATCATGCGTGGTCTTCCATCATTCAGTGTTACTACCTTGCTACTGTTTTTCTCTTTACTCAATATCGGTCGGATAGCATGGTATAGTGATATCCGCATCATTCACGCAAAAGGTAGAAGCTTGCGTGACTCGAGCAAATTGGGACAACAAGTGAATGGTGGCACATTGAGCGTCAATCATTTTTGCATTATCCCGCTCTGAAGTTCATATAAACTTGCACATCCGACACCAATGTCGGGGCCATGATCCGAAGGGGTTGGAAAGTTTTGCCAACAAGCAACAATGAATCTACGCAACAAGGTAATATGCATCGCATTCATCAATGGCATACTCTACAAACAGCTTCTTATTCAACCGATGCTCGTAAAATGGATGTAACTGTTCTTTCACATTCTGAAAATCGAAAACGAAAAATCAGCAACGTTACACGGACGCGCACGAGCACATGTCAGATCCTCCATCCACCCACTTTCCCCGACAGCTCTCGAGCCAACACATGCTTGTGAAATGGATGATGATGATGGAAGATAATCCATAAAACTGGGCGGCTGAGCCATATTCCCATATGCATCATGATATTGGGCTATGCTGACGTTGGTAACACATACATGCCGAACCTACTACATGAGGAGAAATTGACATGGTGCTCTTTTTCATCTTTCGGTTGATCAGTGTGCTGGTTGAGAGCCGGTATAACGCTCGTATAGCATCGTTTGATCATCAGAACCTTACATGCATGAATAAAACAGGTGCACAATTATGCTGCGCAAATAGATTAACCTTGTATTTGCTCACGAGATGGTAAAGTTTATAGATGTGCGTTGTGGTGTACATAACGACCGGTTAAATACTCATCCATCAATGCTTGCTATGGTTTTGGCAGCAAATCATCGAGAATCATTCTGTAGCTGCATTAAATTTGGTATTCAATTCAACGAATGCGCTTGTGACAAAAGAACAAAAGGAGCATCTCCATACGATGACGCAAATGATCCAATCTCGCTTCCCAACGACCTTAACTTTCTATCTCTCCTCCCTTCAATCCAGAGATCAACCAAGTGATCCACATCCTATCCCTATGAGATGATAGTACGATACCCTTTAAATAATATGTTTGATCCAAATTTCATCCAATGGAAAAGTTGAAGAATAGCACATGGTACATAGTGAGGATGTTTATCAAGTAAATAATATGACAAAAGAGCAGTATTGAAAAAATGGTTAAAGTACAGGTGAATCCTATAAAGGCAACAGGGATAATTGTGTCGTTGTATTCTTGGTTGCTGCCGTCATAATCATCGTCATCCATCATTGCAAAATAGCGTCTGCAAGCACTGACGAGTACCCAAAATCCATGACTGTGAAACACCTTTCTTCATCATCATCCTCAATCGTATCCAGGAGACATGATCCACCGTTCTTGCTGAAGCCGCGCCCAAGTAACCGAAGCAACATTCCGAGATCTTTCTCACCACTGCATTTGATTGCATCCATCCATCCTAGCCATGTCTGTTGAAAGAGCCATGTGGTCGCTTCCTTCTCCATCCTGCTGTCGATCCATCATTTTCTTGGTCATTTCTATCGCAGCTCAACCAGGCGTTGCGGCGTACTTGACAGCTGATATGGCATCATCACTTTGGAATCCATATGTACCAGAGCAAGTTGCTACACGTAAATAAAACTGCTTCCATACGATGACTATCTGCTGTTCATGTAAAAAAGGGCTGTAATATAGGTTGCTGCAAGTAAAGAGACAGTCGAGCAAAAGCCTTGCTAATGGTAACTGCTGCTACGTTTGGTAGTCGCCGAGGAGTGTGCAAGAGCGTGTGTTGCAGTAGAGTGACAAGGCTGTGAATGCTGTATGAGACATTGGAGTAAAGAGCTTGCTACCAGCAACTGCTGCAATGAATGCTGTTACGTTTGATTGTGGTTGAGGATTGTACAAGAGAAGGTGTAGTGTCAAGAGACGCGAGTGTTGTCGTGGGGTGCACACACCATGCAGTTGCATTCAGTTAAAGAGAATCGGGTCAAGACAGTTGCAGGATTGACATGATGTGTTGAAGCAGGACAATCGTTCGCAGG
>JNEU01000455.1:0-26675 GCA_000697475.1 Lichtheimia corymbifera B2541
ATGGTACGACCCTGCTTCATCACGTGCTCAAGAACGCCAACGTCTCGCTCAAGCTGCAAGTACATCTATGCACGAGGACGTGCAATAATCTGGAGAGGGGGTATTGTCGGGGTACTATGCGCTGGCGCAGCAATATTCTTTTGACATCAACTTCTGTTACACGGTGAGCCACCTCAGCATCCGTAGCTTATGCGCAGCAAGGCGCAGCTTTACTTTGCCACATATTATACATTAGCTATCTCATATAAATATCCCCATTCCACCATATGAATAAACATCATCTCTTTTACGTTACAAACACTTCTTTATTATCATTCGTCGTTGCTATTGGCTACGGTCATATCCGCCAAAAAGAAGCACGACACCACGTCAAATAGAACATGGTCGCTTTTTTTTCAACCAGTGAGGTGTAGGGCATATCAACAAGTTATTCAAGATGATGGGGTACTTCGCTTTGTTGGTTTACCTCACTTATTTGATCTATTTATTTGTTCATCTATATACATAAGATCGAATCACTGTCACTTTATTTTTGTAAGTTCTATGGCAGACTCTTGTGAGCAAGTTGATCAGGTAGCTATCCGCGAACCTATATTTGCATATACTCACAATAAATGCCCTAATATCTTCAAGCATTAATGATTTTGCAAGTATCAAAGCATATCATCTTCCAAAGTACTATAATCTTCTATAACGCTGCTGCAGCTAGTAGTCTATTCTTGCACTACCATAAGATAATAGCGATCAACAAGAGGACCAAGTATGTTGGTGCGGCATCTGTTTCGTAGTATTTTGGATCCTCACAGGAAATATGGACGACATCCAGAAGGAAGATAGTGCCACACAGGCGAATAGACAATAAAATGGGGAGACCTATATGAGATCGTCCACTATTATTAGTAATTGTTTGATAGGGCTAAGTATATTCTGATGATAAGTAATATGGATGTTGCAGTGTAATGATAGAGGGCTAGTAAAACAATGGCCAAAGACAGATAGACTAGTACACTGAATAAAATACAGGCGTGAGATGGTGTTTTATAGCACCAATTATGGAAGCCGCAGTATATTCATCACTATCATCATGTGGGCTGTAGTATACTATGCTAGCTAATCCAGCTTTTCGTATGCATTAAGGGAGATTGTTGGGGTGCCTTCGCAACGAGCAATGGCGCCATTGATTATCCACCCATGATATGAATCCGGGTCTGAGGTAAGCAAGGCGATCATCACTACATAAACAATGGCAACCATCTGCTATTCCACAAATCACTATCTTCGTAAATACAAGCGTTGAGGCAATCGACTGAAAACCGCTTCTAACTATCGCTTATATAGCGTATGAATGAGGGAGGTTTAAACAATGTAACGCGACGAAAGGGTCAAAGCCTCTTGATACGATGATGTAAATGATCCAATATCATTTTCCAGTTTCGAACTACTGCTCCCCCTCCAATCCACAGGTCCCCCTTTGCAATACAGTTGTCATCAGCTCGGAAATAAGCTCTGTGATCCACATACTGCACGTATGAGCTGGTAGTATGACAGTCAAAGTTTACTGTAACCCCTGCTACGTGATTTTCACTTGAGTATTCCAGTATCATCCATGACTGTAAAACACCCTTTCATCAATGCCATTCCAATTCCTCTCTTCCTGATGATGACAACGCGACAAATACTGTAATGAAAGCAATATTGCAGGATATCTTTTTTCTCATCACTTCACTTGCATGCATCCTACGTGATCGCTTCCTTTCCCATCCGGCAGTTGGTCAATGCGTCACAAACTGAATGTCACGTGGCCAAGGCAATCAACCCAAACCAATATTCAATTCCTTCCATCCCATGTACCCAAGCCATACTCTAATCCACATCCATAGGAACTCGTATGTATTAGAGAAAGTTGCTATGCGTAAATAAAGCTGCTTCTATATAATGATTATCTGCTGCTACGTTTGGTTGTGGGGAAGAGTGTGCAAGAAGGCATGTGTTGTAGTGAAATGACGAGGCTGCGAACGTTGTTTGGCGTCATGGAATAAAGACCTTGACAATGATAGCTGTCGTTACGATTGGTTGTCACAACAGAGTGTACAGGAGAACGAGCAGTGTCAAGGAACGCGGGTGTTGTAGTGTGGTGCACATGCCATGGACTTGCCATTCAGTCAAAGACAATAGGATCAAGACAGTTGTAGGATTGACATGATGGGTTGAAGCAGGACAATCAATCGCAGAGGGTAGTTGTACTTGAATGGGGCAACAGTTGAGAACGGGAAGCGGAAGAGCTGGAAATTAAATAGATCAGGCACTCTCATGCAAATCCATGCACACTGTAAATTAATCCATAATCTTGAGATTGCCTCTCTCAAACCTGAAACTTGCACACAAGATGCTCTTGGATATGCTGATAAACTTTATCTTAATAACGAACCCACACTTCATTTAAAAATTTTGAATGGGAGGGTATAATGTGTGGTTTACTATGATGGACGGAAATTCCGTGTCCGCCCGGATTCATTGAAATGCCATTTAGTATGCATTATCTTGGGATTGCCTACCTGGAACTTGAAACTTGGTCAGGAGGTTCTCTGAGTCATGATGATCAACCCTATTCATTTAAAAACCGTATGCTTCATTATGATGTTTCAATGAATCGGGCGGTCCAAATATAAGAGAGACGATGGACGGACAGAACGCAAGTAGGGTGCATAGTGCACACCCCCGCGGTTGTCCACCTCGAACGTCAAACTTGGTCAGGCCGTGGGCTTCGACATGCTGATCAACTCCATCCAAATAAAAATCACATGCTTCATTGTGAGAACTTTGATGCGGGCGTCCAACGATGAACGGTCGTGAATATATGTAGTTTGGACGGCCCCATGACTCGAGATTCCCTTTTTCAAATATGAAACTTTCACACAAGATGCTCGCAGTCATGCTGATCATTATCGCTCTCATAAAGACCTCATGCTTCATTTGAAAATCTAGAATGGGAGGGTATAATGAGTGATTTACTATGAAGGATGGAAATTCCGCACTCGACCAAATTCATGAAATGTCGATCAGTATGTATTACCTTGGGATTCCCCATTTCGAACATGAAACTTGGTAAGAAGGTTCGCTGAGTCATACTGATCAAATCCATTCATTTAAAAACCATATGCTTCATTATGAGAACTTTGAAAGCGAACGGCCCAAATATATAAGAGACAATGGATGGACGGGAATGTCCCGGAGATTGCCCAACTCCATCGTGAAACTTGCACACAAGGTGCTGTTGGCCAAGCCGAGCACATTGCTCTATTAACGACACCATGTTTCATTGTAAATCTTGAGATATGGGCGTCTTTATAGTTTTACCTATGCTGTAAGCGTGAAGGAGTTGCTTTTTCCTAGTGGATGGTGTCGGCTGCATTAACGGAAAGATGAAGAGCTGAGTGAAACGGCACGTGGTGGTTACACAGACACGTCCTTGACAGGTTGCTGCAGTACACAAATGGATGATGATGATGATGATTGCCTTTTGTGAAGGTACGTAAGTAATGCGTATGACAATAATGGTTCCATATCACATTTGCATGTAGGAGAAAGTCGAGCTGCATAAACCAATTTGTATATGTAAAAAGATGCATATACATATTGAATGAGCCACTCATCCTGAAACTCAATGGAGGGATCTCTTCACTTTTTCTCTTCTCAAGCTCATCCCACTTCCCACTCCTCCTTATTGTATCACAAAAGCCATGTACTTCTTGCATGACCGATAACCGGACCACCTTTATTATTCCATCTTCGAACCAATAGTATGTAATCCACAAACTAGCAACCTCCAACAAGCGTGTAATAAATAAACAATGCAAATATCGAGTTGAGGGCTCTTGCTCATTGATTCCATCCATAATATCTTGATTGGACAATACAGCAATTCTGTTGAAAAGGAAATGTTATATGATCCACATACCAACTAGCAATAACAATACACTGTATCAACTTACAGGTTGGCAAGGGTAGGAGAGAATTGCTTGGTTGTCAGCTTCCAGTTTCAACGCTTCGTTGAGTATCTTGGTCTGTCCTCCTAGCCTTGACTCTTGCTCAATTCCAATCTATATAAAAGATCAGAAATAGCAATGTTATGATGATGTGAAAGTATTTACCTTGATGATACCTGAAACGAATGCAACGTGCTTCATGTCAAAGCTGTCACCATAGGGGCCAAGTTGGCGTGTACTTATGTCACCTACAAAGGAGTCGTAAATTTCCCATCCAGGAACACAGCCAAGTGTCATTAGGCACCAATAATCAACGAAGTGAGCTACATTGATAAATGCATGAGTACCCTCATTCCGGGGATCGCATAAAGGCCATCCTTGAGACTTACCAGAGGCCATTGATTGGTGATGGTATGCAGACAAGTAGAAAGAAAAGGTGTGTAATAGTGTTGGTGACAACAGTCTTGTTTATATCTGAGTGGGCGTGGGAATTGTTGTCATGACGGATTGAGCTGATAAAGTGGTCAAGCACCTTGGGAAGTGATGGAAAATCAACAGCTGATAAATCCAGCTGCCACTTGAAAAGGTAGTTGACATAAGTATGTCCGCTTAATCACAGCTCACTTCCCTTAAACACTACTTACACTTGTTAAAAAGTTCCTCAATGCGTCGCTTCTTCTCACGAGACAAGCCTTTTTTTTGGTTGAGATTTTGAAGCTTGAGGCGGAAATCACTCAACAACACTTTCTCCCTAGGAATACGGCGAGGTGCATGTCGTTGTCTAAACTCTTTGTAATCATCGTAACTCCATTCGGTCCAAGGCGTAGCTTCCAGGTAAGAGGGCTCCATGACAAACCGATTGGAAACAAGGCGTTTGGGAAAAGGCGTTTGGGAACAAGGCAATTGGGGAACAAGGCGGTTGAGAACAAGGAGAAAGCTCAACATAGCATTTTGCATGTAGGAGAAAGTCGAGCTGCATAAACCAATTTGTATATGTAAAAAGATACATATACATATAGGGAAACAAAGATGAAACATGAAAGCAACATTTATTTGTCCTTAAAACAACTAGTCCTTTCTTCAAATACATCTTCTTCCTCATTGTATTTCCATACTCGTAACTCGTTGCCATATGGCTTAGGGCGAATCTCAAATAGGCTAAAAAAAGAGCAAGCATGTTAGTCATCAAGTACATACACGATGGCAAGATAACTCACGTATGCATGGGTATATCCATATGTGGCATCTGTTCCCTTGACCTGTCAAGTAGGTATCCCATCAAAATGCGCATGACGACTCGATGTGTAATGATCAAACAAGATTCGCTCATGCGTTCCAATTCGATAATCATGGACTGTGTTCGATGGATGACATCTGTATCAGAGTAGTTATGTTAATGGTCATCCACAATCCACATACTCAGAAACTTGCCAAGGTATGATTCTCCACCAATGCCTGGATAGCGGTAGTAGAGTTTGTTGGCGCGTCTGGCAGAAAATTCTCCTGGGTATTTTTCTAGAATCTCGTCATAGGTCATTCCTTCACACACCTATCATTGCAATGAATAAACGAAGATTGCATAAACATTGGCATCATACCGCTGCATTGATTTCGTTCAAGAAGCGAATATGCTTGATATCGTACTCATCAGGATCGAACCAGGTCGCTGTCTGCATAGCACGTTTCAGCATGCTCGTCCAAACTGTAAACTGCTGTTGGTTGGAAATTGTCTTTTTCCTGAATAAAGGTGGTTCATCATCCAATGGCTCCAATCCGTTTGATGCCCAATATTCTTCTTGTTCTTCCTGTTGTTTGACCGAGTCAAGTGCAAAAGCAATCCGTTGCTCTTTGATAAATCTAGCCAGCGCTTTGGAATACTTTCTACCTCGTGCAGAGAGCTACAACGTATGCGTATAAGTATTGTAGCACGTCCTATAGTCTTATATGAGTACTCACGGGAGCATCACCACCAATGCGTCCAACAACGTTGTCTTCGCTTTGTCCATGTCGAGTCAAAAAGATTTGACGATCTAACAAGAAAAATTGCATTATTACAACAGCCAATACCGCTAATTATTAATAATCTCTCTCCTACCTGCCAGGTTAAAGTTCATAAGGTAGAAGACGCATTGACCCGATAGATATCCTGATATGTTGTAAGCGACCACTTTCTTTCCCACATTCATCAGCTTGCAGTATTGAATGTCGTGCTTTTCCTCCCATTCACCAACAGGCTGGTATGCTCTTTCATAGTTGCTGACACGCGATTTGAAATCGGCCAATGCCTCGGCAGCCGGCTTGTCTCGATAATCAGGACCCAATAATTTCAGGCGAAAGTTCCTTTCCAAGATCTATTTCACATTACGGTGAGCATTAGGGTCATTTATTCGACGTCCAATGATTACCTTTTTATCCGTGCATAAAGATTCTAATAGCAATACTTTGATCTGCGGGTATTCTTGTAATCGATTCAATAAGAGGAACCTAATATCATAGTACGATGATAGTATGCAAGGTGGTCTACCCCTAGTCCCAATATATTTACCTTCGTTCAATTGTGGAATTGGTAGCATCATGGATAGCGACACGACCTCCTTCGCTTAACCAGTTGATTAAATGATCCAGGACCTCGAGTGCCAAATTATCTCGAATCCGTTTAGCCTCCTCATTTCCGGGATCGAAGAAGCCAGCCGATTGTTCATGCTGCTGAGATTCTTGGTTCACACGGCGAAGATCACCCACATTAAACACCTTTCATGCGATGAGTCAGTCACATCAAACAATGACAACTGCATTCCATTGTACTCTACCTTGGTCTCATATTGAAGCCAATTAAGGTATCGCCGTAGCTTTTTCACAATATAGCTCTTGCCTCGAGCAGGAAGACCCACTAGATAAAGAGCAAGTTTAGTTTTCCACAGTCTCAATCCACGTTGTCTTTTTCTTACCCATGATGATGACCAATTTGCTATCTGAATGTGGCTCTCTACTAGTTTCTTTCTCACAAACATCAATATAATCACATGTTTTTTTTTCTTCCAGGTCGAGAACGTACTTGGTGTTACAATGCTCTGAACTGCTCCTGGGACGTCGAAACCATGTGCTCTTATATGCTCTGGCCTTGCCGAGAGATAGCAATTGTCAATGGTAGGCGATGAGAATGCGCCCCATTCTTCTATTGACGACGACTGTGGTTGACTATCAGGGTTGAGTGTTTCGGACCAACGGGTGCTTTCCGAATGCGAACTTGTAGGTGTACAACAAGGCGACAAGGGAACAATGGCGGGCGTTGCCGTTGGTGCTGAAGACGATTCGTTACGGTTGTTGGAGGATTCTTGCTGCATTTGCATAAATCAGTGCACCACACGCGCCGGGACTCTTTGAGGGTAAGTGATTGAGTGAGCGTATGTGGGTGAAAACGGGAAAAAGAAGGATTGGTTTTCCAGCCCGCTAGTTACCGCGTGCTCAATGCCACAACACAAACGATTGATGCAGCTATTTCTCCGCTTGGTCATCTCATGCGTTACCATCATCATTCATATGTCATCATCAATGTTAATAAAACGCATGTCGGTTCTATTATCAACGGTGTAACACACGTACGCATTTTGATGCAGTAATCTTCCGCTGCTGGTTGCCAACAACCCCTGAAAATCTATTACCATTGTAGTCATCAACAATAGTACAGAGAGCTGTATTATGGAATATACTTGTCAACAATAAACTCATGATTCTTACTGAAGACATGGTGGCAAGCTGTATTTACACGTGGTGATACATGCGTGTTTGTAATAATTTGCCAAGGAAATGAAAGCTATACACGTGATTTTGCCTAGAGCGTGATGATAAGATAGTGACAAATGACATGCAACAATATCGTATCATAAAGTTATACAGTTTGTTGATCAGAGAAATAGTGGTAATATCATCATACCTTGTTGCCCGGTATAAAGAAAATGAACCCATCACCACTTGAATGCTTTGTTCTGATGGTCCATTATACTAGTAATACTTCCCTAAAAAAGAGGGGAACGCACGTAAACGCATAGGGGTTACGTACCAGGATTACAGATCCTTGCCTTGTGTAATGCTAAGCTGTTATTGCCTATTGGCATCCCACGTCGTGCTATTGAATCCTATTTTCTTTTCACTCATTGGACGTCATATTTGTTCAAAGATAAGTAGATGTATAAAACGTAGTAGATATCATTCATGATGACTAAAATGGCAGATTTCCTTGTTCGTGACCAAGACACCTGCTGTAGTGGTCGTCAAAGCAAAGGCTCAAGCTGATCATGGACCATCCAATCATCACCACAGATACCCGCTCATCTAATAGACAATAGGAATACAAGCATATCAAACGTGACAACATTTATTGACAAATGAATATATAAACCCAAAGGGGACATCTTGTGTGTATACAAAATCTTTTTACATCAAGTGTTAGGCTTAGTTGCTGATGCAGTACCAGCGATGGCCAGAGTCACAACCACCGACAGGGTTCTTGGGAGGGCAATATTGGTCGCTTTGGACACAGTGGGAACCAGCAGGGCAAGAGGATTCACATGCAGCCTTTGGGAGACAGGGGCAAACAGAAGCTTGAGCGGCTTGAGCAAAGAAGAGAGCGGCAACGAAAGCGACAATGGAGACCTTCATGATTCTTGTGTATTGTTATAAATGATGCAGCTCAGAATGCCCAGTATTTATATTTTATCAACGCTGCCATAGATGCCGAGGGTGATACTAATAAGAGTTACCATCATCGGCTTGCCATCTCACCCCCCAACTTGTTGGAATTTCGAAGGAAAAGGATCCTTGGCATACGTACTCGAACGGGAGGATTTTCATGCAAAATATGATACTAGAAAAATCATATGAGAGGGTTCTGCTAAAGCACTGTAATTACAGTTTGCAAAGCCCCTTTGTGTAAGGATGCGTCAAAAGTCAGCGAAATAGTGGTGATAGTGGTACTATTGGTGCTGTCCGCCCCAGCCATGTCATTGTCATGCATGTCAACTCATCATAACTTGATAATAAAACTGCCTTACCATGTCAATGATCGAGAAACCATAATAATACATGATTAAAATAATGCAGCAAGTAGAGTAGCAAGAAGCTATGATGAGCTTGTTCGGCGATCATCAGCCCAATTAATACAAGAGATATGTCATAACGAACGTTGACATGTTGATGCTTCCAGCACCAATGGTGTCACAATACAACTTGCATTGTTCAACAACCAAGCCCTTCTATGTGAACTAATACTATCAAGGAAGGCACTTGTTTTGTGGTGGTGCGCACTGCATCATAATAGCTGTTGATATCATTTACATCATATGCACTGCGTTGTGGTATGCGATGTGTCATACATCAAAGCCTTCGCCCAGAGGCTAAGAAGAAGGTGAGTATGCACAATCGTGGCCATGCTTCAACAGCTATAGCATCTGGTTCATTACTACCGTAAAAGCCATGGAAGGATTGGGCGGCTATTTTGTCGCCCCGATAAAGGTGATCGAGTGTCGCACAGAATAAACCCTGTCAATTTAAAGGCAGCGTTATGCATCGACGTTTCTTGCGCAACCTGACGCGATATACTCAGATAACATTTCGGACATGCAAAATACCAAGCTCTATGCGCTATATGGGAAAGTCTCCTTTGGTGTACTAATAGTTACAGTGATCACAATTCCCAGTCTAAACTTTGATAATGCGCATTATGATTTTACGTGCGGCTGAGCCGATACAGACACAAGCCCTTTACTAGCCGTTATTGGCACACTAACTTGGATACAGAATCTTTGGATGGAGACCGCATATGGAAGTAGCGGCGTCCTCTGCTTGGGATTAGCCAAGCCATATAGTAGCAGTAGCAGCCATATTACCTCTTTTTACAGGATGGTGCTGAAAACAAAGCGGCGCCTTCGAAATTGGCAAACCTCTTTTTGGGCAATGCCTCCCAGGTTTCTTGCAGTTTGCATGCGTCACTCGCGCAAGTATTTATCAATGAAGCAATTCCTAGCTATACTGACGCATGATCAATAGACCCCTCTAATGTATATGTATTCATGCAAGATAGTATTTTCAAACTTAAAATTGAGATAGCTTTATTACTGCGATGACAACAAAATGGGCTTCAAGAGGGATAGGATAATGACAATATCAATTGCAAAGGTGTCCATATGCTTTGATTATCTAGTTACTGATGCAGTACCAACGATGATCAGCATCACAACCACCAGCGGGGTTTTGAGGAGGGCAGTAGCTATCACTCTGAACACAGTGGGATCCAGCGGGACAAGCAGCTTCACAGCCAGCCTTGGGAAGACAAGAGCAAATGGATGCTTGGGTAGCTTGAGCAAAGAAAAGAGCAGCGACGAATGCGGCAATGGAGACTTTCATGATTCTTGTGTTGGTGCAGGATATTTGGCTGCACGGATGATGCCTCGTCGTATTTATACTTTTGATGCCGATATCAATGTTGCATCGGTTAATGCCAAAAGCCGGAAGTATCTGCTTTGTCATATTTTGGATTGGTGGAAAATTTACCGTTTAAGGGCATTGGCCCACCATTAGTGCAAGATAGAGGATAGGAGCACAATGATAATGTCATGATCCACGATCATCATGTGAGAGGCTTTTTGGCAGTGGGACCTCAGACACAAGGCATTAGAGCACTATATTTACACAGCCACGCTGCGTAATTAAGCGCCAAACCAATATTGAATGCAGCACACCTCTAACATGTTGATATATGGTCCTGCTCCCAAGTCGTCATACTGGAGAAGACTATTGATATCTTGCTACCATGTATCGGTACAATAACCATGCGCTCATTGTTCGCAGGTATCGACTGCTAAAAGGCTAATATTACAAGCTCATTAATCCGAGGATGTATCGACATGTCGAGTAGTGCCAGGAAAAGTGACAATAAGCATTGTTAAGACAGCTAAGCCTTGCTTATACGGGCCGCACAAAGACAGTGACATTATCCGTGAAGTAGCATGGCACAAAGTAAAATTAGCATCTCATTTATGGAAGGGCTGTGAGCAGCAAGATAGGGCTTAACATATGCCTATTTGGAAGAGAGCTGTGTATATGAATGCAGCTGTCAGCCTGAAAATGAGTGTCGGAGAGGGGCCAAAGTATCATTTAAACAATGCCACCATTCCTTTATCCAAGTATACAATGACCTAGCAAAGGCTTTCGGCATGTGATGGGATGTTCACTGTACTACAACATGGCCGCTATTTTTCAATCAAATACTGCTAACAGCATGTCAAAGTCAATTGAAAATCATTACATCGAGCTCACCATCCTTCTTCCCATCAAGCAATTCATGATAGATACAAAACGCAACCGAGTTTATTTGACATTTGAAACAAGCAAATCCGTTTTCAGTGTAGCTGGCTAATTGAGTGATGTTTACTGCTGAGTGCATCGATAGGCTTGACCATCGTTGCAGCCAATGCTTGCGTTACAGCCGGGTTGTTCAACACACTTCCATCCAGGAGTGGTGCATTCCTTGTCGCAGGTATCCTTTGGTAGACATGTGCAGCCACTGGCTTGGGCGACTTGGGAGAAAACGAGACCAGCGACAATAGCGAGAATAAGAGTAGGCTTCATAACGATAAGGTGATATTGTTCGATGCATCTCGTTTGGCAGTTACTTATATACCTTTTTTTTTTACAGTGTACCGCATGTATATTTATGGATGAAAACATCATCTACACGTTATCATGATAGCATCCCAATGTCTGTGGATTGATATTAAACATGCATATATGGCAAAAAGCTGCATGTATAGTAGTGTGCAGCATATCTCGTGACGATGCAGTGTTGTACATGGCTCGGCACACACAACGGGAGATACATACATTTACATGGATATACATGTGGCGATTCAATACACAAGATCCAGTATTATAGTATATGTCGTATGCTTGCGTGCTTTGTGCTTGTCATTTTCCCATAGTTTGTATCTGGCAGCTGTCGTAGCACCAAAATACTTGGCAGAGAGGTAACAATCAAGGTAGGAGCCATTGTTTTCCATCATAGAGTTTACAGTAATGTAAATAACATGTACGATATCCTTTCATTATGAAGATGGATCAACCAGCGAATAGCCAACGCTTTCACACTGTGTCTCTCAATAGACACGCCAAAATGGTGCACTCTAATAACGTTGTTGATTATAATGACAAGCCCCTTTGTGTAATAAGGGGCTGCGAGAACTATCCTTCACAATCACTTGTGTAGCGTAGATTCCTATGTCGAATTGAGTAAATAGATAAACAAGGAAATTCTATGCTCAAAAAGAAAAAACCGTGATGATGTATCCTGTCTCTTTTATAACCCTGGGGTTTAATCGTAAAGAGAGGGGGGTTGCAGCAAGGCAAAGCCTCGCCATTGTGCAACATACAATGCTTTCATGTAGCTCGCGTATGTATTTGCTGGATAAGACGAGGGATTCTTGGACCCAAAACATCGATAAGTATCACTCTATTGTCGTTGTCTATGCGCTCCAGGCTTCTTTGGAGCTGATTTAAAACCGCACACTGATATGGCGAAGGAAATGGGAAGGTCCTGGTAATCCTCCAAACGCCACACACTTGCAGCTATCATGGAGAACTCTGTTTGGAATCATTTACTCCTTGATCATAAACGGGTTGCAAATTTCAAAATGGTTGATGCAGGAGTAAGGTTGCGCATCTATACGTGCAACATAGTGCACACTGACAACATTTACCACTGGACATGCTCTACCAGCCGATTGGTGTGGTGGCTGGTAGGATGGGTGTTTCCGACCTGCGTGTTGTATCGGGTCTATTGGCTGAATACATAGAGTCGCCACCCTTGGTATGCAGTAACAAAACCATTTTGCCAGAAAACTTAAAGGAAATCACTTTTAAAGCAAACGATGATTATTGACTATAGCAAATAGTGATAGCTAACTGCCTATTAATCATCCTTCATGTACGCATCAGGAATATCATGTTAAAATCATCCATAGTGAACGAGAATCGTTATGCCAAGCATGGACATGGTTTTATTGCTATGGTGCAGGGGAAATGAGTCATAGCTAGGAGAGAGGTTTAAACCTCAAAGTCTGGTCTAACACAGGTCCATCTATCTTGTTCATTAGGGATCTTGCTGGGTGGACACCACTTGTTATTGATGATACATTTCCAGTCCTCAGGGCAGACACCCTTGCATTCTTGTTGAGTTGTGCAGCCATTATCATTGCCAACTGCTTGAACTGTTTGGGCGAGTGCAAAAAGGCCAATGGCAGATACGATAGCAGAACCGGTTTTCATGATAATGTTGAGAGCGAAACGTTGATGGTAATGAGAGCAAGATGAGCGAAAAGGCTTAACATATTTATATTTACCGCCATCAACTTGAATTGGATTGTGTAAGCCGTACGATTACTCGATAAGCTGGCTCTAATGTGCCAAAGAAATGCGTTGGCAATCTTAAAAGTCGATTGTTGACCAAAACATACATGGCTTAGAAGACACATACACACATCTCTGGTCTGATAGAATGATTCTAGTACCAAGGGAGGTATGACAGCACAGCATCCGTTGTACACTAGTTTGGCTTCCAAAATCTCACGAGAGGAAAGATTTATTCTATAAACAAGAAACGTGGACAGACATCTGGAATTCCAAAAGTGTGGCATATTGTGATGTATTTGGCATTTTTATCCTTTCGTAAAGAGGTATTATGGGTTGGAAAACGTAGATGGGTTGACTCTAACTTTTGTTTAATCAGTGTTTCTCTGCTTCAAGGATTTAGATGCAATGACAAGTAGACTATGGATATGTTGTAAGATGTCGCATGTTTATTGACCATGTTATCTTGGGTATATGAGGTATGTCAGCTATTACAGGACCCATCGATCAAGGGATAAGGGCGCTGCAAAGAACCAAAACACGTAAGCTGATTCATCCTTTGGGACCACTGCGAGCCTTTGGAGTACCGTCTGTGCATTATGTCCTCATATCATATCAATGGGTAGACCACGAACGAAATAGAAATGACACCAAAGTAATCTCGCATTGCCTTGAGGAGAACAACAACTTGTAACCTTCTTCACTTTTGCTGACCGAGTTGTGTGGGTGTCTAGTAATTGGATAATGTTGAAGCACGTGATCGTGGACCACCCGTTATCGCTGCTGGAAAAGATTGTGGATGAATATGATCGGTGCCATAGCCAACGAGATCGTCTCCTAGACAACCCTTGTCGCGTTCAATGCCAATGGTAGACCAGTCGGAACCATAATGATGCCCTGGGTAAACCACCACTCGATCATCCAATTGTCCCAACGTGTATCGTAATGTTTGCTCCATAGCACGTCGATCACCACCTTCAAGATCGGTGCGACCACAAAATCCACATAATAGAGTATCGCCTGCAATCAATCGACAATCATTGACAAGAAGAGCTTGTGATCCTGGCGTATGGCCTGGTGTCGGTATGAAGCGAATATGAGTTTTGCTTCCAATATCCAAGGTTTCTGTAGCTGCCGCCATGGTAGCAGCCAAGCGATTTGCCGGAATAGTTGGGTTGGCTTGTCGAATGTATTGGATATCTTCTGGATGAACATAGGCCTTGATATGAGGAAGTCGTTTCAGTAGAGTGGCGAGTCCATTGATTTTGATTGGTAAGGTGTCATAAGGCGGAGGCGGCGATCCACCCACGTGGTCAAAATGATAATGTGTCACAACAGATGCCACAATGTCATATCCATATTCTTCCACAATCCGGAATATGCCATCAATATCCCAGCACTATAGAAAAAGGGTATTGTAAGTCTCCTTGAAGGCCCAGTCTCCAATAGAAGATTATACTTACTGCATCCACTACCACGCATTGTTTGGTTGCTTTATCAGCGACAATGTAAATGATATTGCGCATAACCTCGGCAAACTCATAGATACGATTCTGGATAGGCTTATGGAAGCTGCGTTGCGTTGCAATGTCACGTCCTGGCATAACTTGAATAATATCGATCCCCATAGTATCATTATCCTTTTCTAGTAAAGCCCTGGCAATCCGTGCACTGATCTCGCCATTCTCAGGGTCCTAATCCATACATGCGTTAGCGCTTATGATCTTCCATCTATTGTATCCCTTGCTCCATACGCACCCTTTCCAATGCTTGTTTGTAATAGTAAATGGCGTTATCATATTGTCGTAACTTCATCAATGCTTCAGCATGTCGATAATATCCCTAAGTCAGGCCATGAGTCAATCGTATTCAGTATATGCACTTTACGCGTTTTATTACCTTTCCCCAAGACGACCGTAACTCTATTGCTCGCCCAGCATCGTCCCTTGCCGCATGATATTGTCTCATATGTAAATAGCTTGCACTGCGATTACAATAAACAAGAGCGCCAAATGCTTGTTGGTTTGCATCCGTCAACGTCAACTGCTGGATCACTTTGGTATATTCGGTGATAGCCTCGTGGTACTGATGGCGTTCAAACCATTCGTTAGCACGACAAGTTAACTTGTAGCACTTGTCATTGGGTGCTGGTGGTGGGGAATCGAGAGGAATGTCCATGCAACACCAAAACGATCGGAAGACACAAGCAAGCAACAAATGCACACAGTAAAAAAGGAGCACTGATATTTGCCTCAATCAGGAAATCTCCCATGTTTTCGCGCATGCAGTCTTTATCCTGTCCTTGTGTAACCTAAATTGCACGAGGAGTTCTCTATCAGTTGGCTGCTGCTATGTATCAAATGCTATGGTTACATTTATTGACAACATTGGATGCTCATACTACAGTGATTTAGCGACTAGATCATCGATCATTATATCATCTTACTTATGGATTAACACCAAAAAAGGACGTGCGATGATGATGTACCATATGATCAGGCTATTGTCCTATGATGCTTCCATTACATACATAAGTTTTCAGAGTCATTCATTTCAATAAATGATATTTTCTACATTGTATTCTCAGACTTGAAGGATGATAGACGGATCAAGATCCATCAAAGCAACTTGGGAAGCGGGAATATGGTTTTTGAATTTCCTAGCGAGCACCTGTGTGCACTCAATCTATCTATGACGTGCATCATTTATGTAGAAGCTGTTCTTTGAGTGGAGAATGCTTAACGGCCGATGAACTTGGCAATCGTGTGGGTGTAAACTGATTCTAAAAGCGGCTTGCATATCCGATAAAACCAAAAATGCCCCTGACCACATGGCTATTGCTATCCAGATCTTTGGGAGAAGGGATCCAGCCACGCATCACCGCGCTCGTAACAGGGTAGGGTTATGTTAAATCTTTTGTTACGTGTATGCAACAGGGATGCCTTTTTCATTCACTTTTGTACAATGAAATACTGCTTTTGCCTTGTTCTAGTTATGGTAACCGCTACGCTATTAGCATCAGCAATCGAATATAAAGGACCACGACAGCAACAGCAATCGGTCGTATGCGAAGATCAAGTAATAAAACAAGACTGCCAGCAGTATGTTGATAGCTGTCGTTGGCACAAGGCTCCCGATTCAAATGAATGTAAGTCGTCTATGAGACAAGTGGTATTGGAAACGGGTTTTAATTGTACAAGTAGTTACATGCATGCCATTGAGCAAGTTTTACAAAGGAGCATAAAATGAAGCCTTCATACATATCCATCCGCTATAGTAGGCTACTGTATTCTCAGACTACTGCAGTCGACTACCCTTGATGGCTCGTTGATAGTATCCTAATGGAGGTAGATGATCAATAAATCGAGTGGAAGTTTCCTCCTTATGTCGTACGCCACAAATAGGAGCACAAATAAACGCACCCCCTCCTACTTGCAATGGATCACTGATAGGCAATAGTGATTATATATAAATGCTTACCTTTTCTTTTTATTTGTCATAAAGCGAAAATGGAGAGTGATTGATATGGCGCGTTTCCGCTTACTGGCGTGAGATTTTCATGCGCAATAGGCTCCGTTATTCATGCGCATTAGGGATGGGATGATGCGGCTTTGCATTTGGGTATAATCGTATCGGCCGTCTTTATACAGCTCTCTCACGTTGAAATCTCGCTAAAGACAACGTTAGCTGCAGATAGCATCGACTTTGAAATACATACCTATTTAGGTATCCTCTGAAATCGGCATTTGTCGAACACAAACCAAAAACTTCGCCGAAGTAGGGTGATCGCATGTTCTTTGGTTTTTTCAATGAGAACATACATGAGAAAAAATATGCAGATACCGATATTTGTAAATCGACACTTACTTCATGTAGCATTCTTCTTGGCTTGTCGAACGTAAACAAGCTGTTGCAGAGCCCTATATAATACCCGGTAGATTAGACCTTCTCATATATGAAACGCAAGTATACATGTACGTACACTGTGTGCATTAAATCCGTGATGCGTGATAGTACATTTAGTGGTTCATGCTGCCGTGAAACCCGGTCCTTGTTTGGGTAACTGACGATCCATCAATATGCACACGTTGGCTAATGAAAGTGGTCATGTACTCACGAACTTCATTTCTGGGACTGATGTTGTGCACGACCATTAATTGCTGCCCCAAATGCCGTTTGCCACGCGTGTACTTATGTCACCTACAAATGATTCCCAAATTTCCCATCAGACTGAGGTTGCCTTTTACCTATAAATGATAGGTATCCCTACCACAAAGGATCCATCAAGGAACACAGCCAAGTGTCATTAGGCACCAATGATCAATGAAGTGAGCTACATAGATGAATGCATGAGTACCCTCATTTTGAGGATCGCATAAAGACCATCCTTGAGACTCACTAAGGCCATTGATTGATGATGATGTGCATGCAAGTAGAAGAAAAGGTATTAATAGCGTTGGTGACAACAGCTTGTTTATATGTGAGTGGGCGTGGGAATGGTTATCATGATAGATAGAACTGATAAAGTGGTCAAGCTACTTGGGGTATTGAGTCGAAGTGATAAATCCAGCTGTCACTTGAAAGGTGATTTTTGGTAGGTGACATAAGTATGTCCTCCAAATACGAGTGTATGGACAAGAACGAAACCGAGTTTTGGTTCATAGATATGTCAGGGTAGATATCAGGATACAGGACGATACCCAATGACCACCAATAAAACCTTACACTAGAGTTCACAAACGGCTGGGGGAAGATGATTACATGAGCTCAGTAAAAACTGCTTCCTTGACGGACGCACGTACATTTTAGCATACTAAACAAAGAAATGTGGATAGCTGATCTCTAAGAGAGTATTTCCTCAAGCTGTCCCTAATAATGAACCGAAAATTGGGTCTTTATTATAATCTACTACAATAATGCTTCTAATCTACTTGTACTGAGAGCTATGCATGAAGGTGTGAGTTGGAAACGTATGCTGCTAACGAGCGATGCCACAGGCATGGACTTGCATGGGTCTTGAACTTGCATGGTTACACAACATTCCCCGGCTGCGAACCCGACTTCCCTTTCTTTGAATGCAGACAAGTCCTCAGTATTCGACGCCCCAAAGTCCCCCACAATGGCGCATCCGCCACGCTCATTGACGCAAGATTATGTTTTTCGAGTATACGAATCGTCCTCATCACAAAAGTTGTACCCTATGGAGGCAGCAATGTGCCCGGTCGTCATGATGGTCAGCCATGAAGGTTTCCACTGGAACGACGAGCTATTTGTTAGTCCATACCGCCGTTGTCATGGTGTTGGCACCACGCGCACTTTAAAAAGCTCTGATCGTATCGAACGAGAAGATAAAGTAGCATTAACAACATCATGTATTCATCATCCTGCTCCTTCACGACACAATCAGCGACAGCAAAGCGACGACGATGTTATTGATATCCAATTAACAGAATCAGAATGTAATATTTGGCCATAATAAAAGTTGTTCTTGTTATATCAGAAATGGGACCATGATGCTGATGATGACGATGGTGGCGTTTTGGTACCTAAGGGATCATTGCATATTGGGCGTAATGTCTTCACTCACAAAAAAAATAGGATGCATAAACGGGCTTGTTTCATGCTGCTATAAATGGGCTAACCTGGTTCTATACGACATCAGCTGGTTTTTCACACACGCACACAGTACACATCTTTTTCTCTTTTCCCATCAAAAATGAGTTATCGTCCTGGATCTCCCTCGTATCGCCCTGGCTCACCAGGAGGTCGTCGTCCCATGTCTTCGTCTTCGACACATACCAGAGTGGAGGAAGAGCTTCATGAAATGGCCGGCATTGATTATGACAAGGTATATAAGGAGCGTCATGTAATAAAACGCCTTCATTTTGCTTATACTTTTCATAGGTCACCATCAAACATAATCCATCAGTGCCTGTGTTGTACGAAGAAGCTCTTACACATGAAGTTGGTACTGTTATTTCCTCCGCAGGTGCCTTGTGTTCGTACTCTGGCAAAAAGACAGGACGTAGTCCCAAGGACAAGCGTATCGTTGAAGAGGATGATTCTGGCAAAGACATTTGGGTAAGTGTATCCCACAGCTTTGTTTATATTTACCACACATACTTATGTGTTAATTAATAGTGGGGTCCCGTGAACACCAAAATGAGTGAACGCGTGTTCTTGATCAATCGTGAGCGTGCCATTGATTACCTCAACACCCATCCTCGCCTATATGTGTTTGATGGTTTTGCTGGTTGGGATCCCAAGTACCGTAAAAAAGTGCGTGTGATTGCATCCCGCGCCTATCACATTTTGTTCATGCGTAACATGTTGATCCGACCTACCGACGAGGAACTCGAAAACTTTGGTACACCTGATTTCACGATTTTCAATGCTGGCGAGTTCCCAGGTAAGTAGATTGCATCATTGGTATGCGTGTGTGTGATACTAATGTACTCTTTAGCCAATCGCTACACCACCGGTATGACGTCGACTACATCTGTGTCGGTCAACTTTAAGCGCCATGAAATGGTCATTCTGGGCACTGAATATGCTGGCGAAATGAAAAAAGGGGCAAGTCTATGGGTCGTTATTGTACCACATAAACAACACTCACTAATACACACGCACACAAACAAAATAGATCTTTACAGTGATGCATTACTTGATGCCCAAGGCAGGTGTCTTGTCATTGCATTCATCGGCTAACGAGGGTCCTGATGGCGATGTATCCTTGTTCTTTGGCTTGTCGGGTAAAAAAGAGTTACTACGGGCGTCTTTGTTTATAGTAGGTCACTAAACAATCATGCAACAGGTACCGGCAAGACGACATTGAGTGCAGACCCCAAACGACGCCTTATTGGTGATGACGAACATTGCTGGAGTGACAATGGCATTTTCAATATTGAAGGTGGATGCTATGCAAAATGCATTGACTTGTCAGCTGAAAAGGAACCCGAAATCTACAATGCTATTCGCTTTGGTTCGGTGTTGGAGAACGTGGTGCTCAATGAAGAATCCCGTGTCGTTGATTACTCTGATGACTTTTTGACTGAGAACACACGTTGTGCTTATCCCATTGGTATGTATTATCCACATAGTTTGTTATCATGATTATCTTTATTGACCTTTTTCACTATTACAGATTATATTCCCAATGCCAAGATTCCATGTATGGGTGGCCATCCTAAGAATATCATCTTATTGACGTGCGATGCATTTGGAGTGTTGCCTTTGGTGGCCAAACTTACCCCTGACCAAGTCATGTATCATTTTATCTCTGGCTACACTACCAAGGTGGCAGGAACCGAAGATGGTATCAGTGAACCCACACCCACTTTCTCAGCATGCTTTGGTGCTCCTTTCCTTGTTCTCCACCCCCAAAAGTATGCTACCATGTTGGCTGACAAGATGCACAAGCATGAAGCAAATGCATGGCTCATCAATACTGGTTGGACTGGTGGTCGTGCTGGTGATGTTAAGAGATGCCCACTCAAGTACACTCGTGCCATCTTGGATAGCATCCATAATGGTTCTTTGGCTGCTGGCGAGTTTGAAAACTATGAAGTATTTAACATTGCCATTCCCAAGCATGTCGAAGGTGTTCCTCCTGAAATGCTGCACCCACGCAAGTCTTGGAAGGGATCTGCGGATGAATTTGACAAATCTTTGAAGAAGGTGGCTTCTATGTTCCAAGAAAACTTCCAAGAATACAAGGCTGAAGCTACTGCTGAAACTTGCAATGCAGGCCCATCGGTGTAGTAGAAAGTTCAAAAGACAATTATGTTGAAAATTGTTAACGGTATCAAATATACAATGTGTATGCGTGAGGAGTGAGTATGTGTATACATGCGATAAATATATGTGTTGAAGGAAGCGGAAATGGGGAATGGAGGGGGAAATGAGGGAAGGTGTAGTCTAGACTATTGAGGAGAGATGCCAAGGGCCGTCAGGGTATTGCCCACCATGATAAGACTGCCAGTCGTTAGTACTTGGACATGCTTGGATGGTTCCTTTTGCGAGTAATCAACAATCCATTCCATGGCATCTTCAATCGAAGGGACCACGTGCACGCGTTCAGGCTCAAATGTATCCATACGTTCCTTCCATGCCTCAGCCAGCGTCTTTTGCATAGCTACAGCATCTTCTTGTGAAACGGTCTTATTGTTGCTATCTGTAATCAAAAGTTAGTCCTTGCCGTTATATCCGCATCCACATCTTTGATTCTCTTACCTGCTGTATAGCCCTTACGGAAGGTCATGTTGGTAGTAAAGACCACGTGATCAAATTGGACATTGGGATGGACACGAATGATTTCATCCAAAAGATGGGGCCCGTCACGACCATTGGTGCAATTGAATACGAGCACACGCGACATATCCTTTTGGCCGTTTTCTTCCTGAACGACGTCCTTGAACCAATCCGCACACACTCGTAGAGATTCGGCAGTGTGTGCTCCATCAAGATACCACATGATGCGATTCGCCTTCTCCTTGTACTTTGTATCTTGACCTGCAAGACGTTGACCACGACCAGGCCATACCACCTTTTCAAGACCAGCACGGAATTCGTTGGGCACTGGCTCAGACAATTCCACATTGCGACATTTTTTCAACCATGTGCGGCATAATTCGATAGCTGTCAATGCATTGTACTGCTGATGTACGCCAGCCAAGCCAACCTTGACATCCTTTAAGCGATCAATTTCATTGGCATGAAGGAATTGTAAGGGTGCATCCTTCTCTTTGGCGCGTTGTTCAATGACTTTCATGGCTTCAGGTGCTTGTTCAAATGCCACAGCAGGTACATGAGGCTAATAATACCATATTGAGTTAAATGTTCTATATATGTATATAATAAATACGGCTTACCTTGATGATACCAGCTTTATGCCATGCAATTTTGTCAATTGTATCTCCCAATACGCTGACATGGTCCAATCCCAATGCTGTGATACCACACACGACAGGTTTCTCGATAACGTTGGTAGAGTCGTATTCACCACCGACACCCACTTCGAGCACCACCACATCGACATTCTCTTGAAGAAAAGCGTGGAAAGCCAACAGAGTCAAAAAGCGAAAATAGGTGGGCTTATCGGGATGTTCACGTGTTGCTCGTAACAAATCGCGTGCGTCTTCGGATTCATTCAATGCCAATGCCTCGGGTTTAGTGTTTTCAAGTCGTTCCCATACATCCTGAGTATACTTTGCAAACTTGTCCTCACTCAATGGCTCGCCGTTGATACGAACACGTTCGCGCATAGCAACCAGGTGGGGTGAAGTGAATAAACCTGTCCTGATAGGTTGCGTGGTAGGAAAATGTCGCAGGATGGATTGAGTCAATGCCGAAGTAGAGCCTTTGCCTTTGGTGCCCGTGACATGGATAATGTTAAGCTTATCGAAATCCTGCGGCTTTATATGGTTTCCTTATATGAGTCAAACATGCTCTTTTCGCGTCTCCTTTTCCTTTCTCTGTTTACCTCATAACCAATACGTTTCAAATAACCACGCATTTCGGGAAGGCTACGATCGTTCATGCGAGGTCCAGCTTTCCTCAACATGTCAAGCACAGACGCATTGGTCTGAAGAGAAATGATCTTGTTGACAGCTTCCTACATTAAATAGTTAGAGTGCATTCCAATACAATAAAGAGACAGAGTATATACCTTATAAGTGAAGGCCATGGAAGAACAAGTGCGGACGAGACGAATAGGGGAAGAAGAGGTTATGATAGAAGAGATAAGCATTGAACAAGTTGTAATAACCGCACGAGCGGGAGACAACTTTCAACCAATTCCATTCGAAAATCTCTTTTGTCGGTGATCTGTTCAAGCAAATGCAAGCATTTTATTGGTGGATGGCGTTTATACACAAAAAGAAAAAAGAGATTTTGTTACATGTACATTAAAGGTTATGAGATAGTCAAGCCTTGTTGGAAAGAGCAGTGATACCAGGCAATTCTTTGCCCTCCAACAATTCAAGGGAAGCACCACCACCAGTAGAGATGTGGCTAATCTTGCCTTCAGCACCCCACTTGAGAGCAGCAGTAGCAGTATCACCACCACCCACAATAGTAGTAGCACCCTTTTGAGTAGCTTCAATGACAGCATTCAAAGCAGACTTGGTACCATTGGCAAACTTTTCAATCTCAAAGACACCATTAGGTCCGTTCCAGAGAATGGTCTTGGAAGCAAGGATTTCGTTACGGAAGATCTCGTTGGATTTCTCATCACAGTCAAGACCAAGCCAGCCATCAGGGATACCGCTCTCATCAGTAGCGTGGCCAACTTCAGCATCCTCACCAAACTTGTTACCAGTAACATAGTCGACAGGGAACACAAGCTTGACATTCTTAGCCTTGGCAGCATCGACAAGATCCTTGACAAGCTTGGAACCAGCCTCATCAAAGAGAGAGTTGCCAATCTTGACATTCTCAAGAGTCTTCTTGAAAGTGAAGGCCATGGCACCAGTGATGATCAAAGCATTGACCTTATCAAGCATGTTTTCGATCAACTTGATCTTATCAGAGACCTTGGAACTATTATACATATCATCGTTTAGAATATAATCCTCTCAACCCATTAACCTGTCATTGAAACACTTACCCGCCAAGGATGGCCAAAAATGGACGTTCGGGGTGTTCCAAAACCTTTGCAAAGTACTCGAGTTCCTTTTGCATAAGGAAACCAGCAGCGCGTTGGGGCAAGTCAACACCGACCATGGAGGAGTGAGCACGGTGAGCAGTACCAAAAGCGTCATTGACATAGACATCAGCAAGCTTGGTCAAGCTCTCACGGAACTTTTTGACTTGCTCAGGGTCAGCCTTGACCTTGTTACCATTCTCATCCTTGCGGGATCCCTCCTCTTCAATATGGAAACGCAAGTTTTCAAGCAAAATGACTTCACCATCCTTGGGGCTTTGGCAGTGTTTTTCAACTTCCTCACCAACACAATCGGAAAGGAAGGTGACAGGCTTACCAAGGAGCTTCTCGACTTCCTTGGCGACAGGGGCAAGCGAAGACTTGGCTTGGACTTGGCCGTTAGGACGACCCAAGTGGGACATCAAGACAACAGACTTGGCACCTTGTTCAAGAGCATACTTGACAGTAGGAAGAGCTTGAACGATACGGTTGTTGTTGGTGATGGTGCCATCCTTCAAAGGAACGTTAAAATCGACACTGTAAAAGACGCGTTTATGAGTATAAATACGCGTGTGTATGTATTTCTCGACTATATCATGTACCGAATGAGGACACGCTTGTCCTTGAGTTCAAGGTCACGGATGGAAAGCTTGCTGGATAACGACATGATGGGATGCGGGAAAGAACAGGAAAGAAAGGAATGACCGTGACAACGGTATTTTTTATATAGCGCATGCACCACATGATGATGTTGATTTCCCAAATATTTCCCCCGCTGTTTCTCCCCCCAAAATTCTTGTCCTCGGAACAGGTCATCCTTTCTTCCATGCACACACACATACACACAGCACTCATAATATCGTGCCATCCATATTTACATGTATACACAAAAACTATTGAATGTTACTCTTCTGGACCATTGCACATTAAATCACCATAATAGGACGCATATATACATCTATCGGATAACACGATAACGATGCTGATTCATGTTGAAATTTTCATATGCTTTCAAAGCTATCCCCGGAACCACCGCCGACCATGCAATCCCGATCTTCTCCATACGTCTTTTTTACATGCGGGGAAGAAGAAATAGAATCGTTGCAAGTGTTTCGAGTTTTTGTTGTTGTTCTTCCCAGTGTGTTTTGCCCCTCTCCCCCCAACAAAGAGGGACGCGGTAAGATCTCGATAGATAACAGCGGATAACCAAAATTGGACAAGACAGCGTTTGCTGCTCATGCTGATGATCTCTCTTGATCTTCATCTTTGAAAGGTGCCTCACATGGGTTGAAGCACTGATAATGTTCCCGCCACCAGCCACCTGAAGCAGCTGTAGCACACCACACATATACGTCGTTTGCGTAAAAGGACAACTGCGTGAGGTTTATTTGTTTCAATCATCATTTTGGGAGTTTACTAGGCCGCCAACTGGCTCACTTCGCTCGCAAAAGGTCGATTTTCTGTGGAACGGCTTATAACTAAGATGCTACATGTGCTGCAATGACCCACTCACCCCACAACACACACACACACACACAAACACACACACACACAAACACACACACACATATATATATATATATATATATATATCAACAACACCCACCAACACCCATCACCAAATAAGATTTGCTTTGCTTATTCCATATTGGTTTATATGTTGCTTTTATTTATTTACCTGCAGGATACGCTTGGAAGTATATTGAAAGATGGGTTTCCTTTTTTGTATGTTCGAAGGAGTAACGCACGAACATGTATATAGTGTGACACACCATTTACTTGCTAGATGGCCTCCGTTTGACACGACCTTGCACTTTCATCACCTTGATTCATGTAATACGACTAACGAAATGACATTCACAATCATCTATAGCTATTGATCATTGCTGTATCCTTCAAATGGACGCGAGTTATTATCGATAGGGAAAGTGGGGGGGGGCGAGTAATGGTTGTAAAACTGATGCGTCATTGTGATGCGAGAAAACGCATCCGTCCTTTGAGAATCGATGGGAAGAGTGGGGGAGGATAGCAAAAGATAAAAGTTATCTATATGCGTTATTGTGATGATGGGAGAAAAAAAGATGCTTCCTTGACAACATGAAAAAGAAAACGCCCTCGTATTATGAGACATCCACCTGACATGTGATGCAGCTGCCTTTCCGGAATCCCCTTTTTTTGACACGCCCATGCACTTCCATCACATCGATTCATGTAATGCGTTTAACGAAGTATCATTGAGAATCATCCATTCGTTACTTGTTACTGCTATGCTCTTCAATTGAGAGCGATTTGTAATCGATAGGGGAAGGAGGGGAGCTAACAATGAACGTAATTTGATGCATCATTGTGATGCGAGTTTTTTTTCCCTCGCTGCTCTGGGTAATCTTTGTTTACGTATTGACTTCCACATACGCTCCTTCTTTTTGCGCATGAGCCTGGGATCTATGACTCAATAATGGCATGCCACCCTTATCTCCTACTCCATGAGCCAATACATTCATATATCGAGTATAGTTTTTCCTACACTTGGCTATGTGGGCCGAGATTCAGACAATGGCGCATACCACTTTTTCCCTACTCTGGGTGCTTTTAATGTATCCAACGACCCCTCACATTCCATTGTCCCATACTATTGAGCTATGGTTTCA
>JNEU01000458.1:0-22608 GCA_000697475.1 Lichtheimia corymbifera B2541
AAAATTGGTTCACCACTGGATCCAACTCCTGCAACTTCGCCTCGTTCAACGCTCTTTCCCTGACCACCATGGGATTGGTTGTTGAGACAATTGCAGTTGATAACCCTTGTCGACCACTGATACTGCCCATTGATGATGCACATGCTTTTTCCAATTGTGGACAAAATATTGGAGACGACCTCCCAATGGTAGGCCATCGCATGGAGAAGAATAGGCTGCTGTTGTCACTTTGGGCTGTGGGACTATCATTGGTTGTTGGTGCTGGTGGAGGTGGTGGTGTTGTCTGAATGGTTGTTTGCAAACTTGTTGGTCCATGGACGGTTGGTGTAACGATTTGGGAAGGACTTGACACCTCTGCTTCTTCCATAACCTCGTCCTCCCCTGAATCCGTTTCCCGAGTGCTGTCGTGCGGCCAAGCTGGTGAGTCTTTGTTCAAACAACTTCTTCTGAATCTTTTCCACTTCTTCTGAGGAGAATGCCAAATCCCGGTCAATGACTGCTCGGTCGGTGTGAAGCCCAATGGCTTTTTCAGCAATGGCTTTTGCATCGATGTCGATTGTCTTTGCTGCTGCAAAATTGTAGATTGCCAACTGTTTGATTTTCTCTTGGAAACCCACAAGTTCTTCTTTGCATCTGTGCTGGCGTTGTTGATAATGTCTTCGAGCTCTTCAAAAAGCTCTGTTGTAGCTCTGGCTGCTGTTCGCAATCGCTCGCTGTCCTTGTATTTGGCTTGGACGACTTGTTTACCATCCATTTTGAACCTCTTGAGCCGGTCCATGAATATAGTATTGATTGCACCACACTGGGTCCAGCTTTGTCCTTCATAGTATAAAAGTGCTTTTGGGAATTTGTGGACCAGGGTCGCACAGTCTTCCTCGTTAAGGTGTTCCAATTCGTTGATGATTGGTGCTGGGAGCGGTAAAGGATCATCCTTTGTTCCTGCTGTGGACCGTAGGATGGATGCCAATTGTTGTGGGGATAGCTCATCAAGATTCATAACAAATTACCACGATGCGCGGCTTGAGAAGATCTAAAGAGTATTATAGAGAAAAAATTTGTTTTTTATTATATCTGAAAATAAAGCGCGGTTTGGGTAGACCAACCACATCTGAACGAGTTGAAGCGGAACCAACGGAGGTTGTGTTAGGAACGAGATACAACCAGCAAATTCGCGTCACCAGCGCACCCAATTAGATTTCTAAAAACGTCATCCATAGCATAACAAGCAGTAGAATCATCCCATCCCATACCTCAAGAATCGGTTGTAGGGGTCACCAAATTCCATCCACTTGTGTGAGAAAAGGGGAACATGCCTTATCTGCTTTCATACGGATAGTTCCCATCACCACATCTGCATGATCCACTTCCCTACAATACAAAATGTCCTTTTATCTCAATTTATCAATATAAATGGTGTTGATACTAAAGCTACGAGTGGGTGATGTCAATGCACGCAATTTAATATGGATACGGTCGTCAGCGATGACGATAGAAATACGAGCATTGCTATTAGTCAATGGTGTTGCTAACCTAGCTACAAGTGTTGAACATTCAGATGCGACAGTTACAATTCAATGCCCATGATATAATGAATCTCGTGATGTTGTTTAAAGTAGTCCTCGTATTGATACTGTCGACAACGATGACAAGAGATGGACCTAAACGAAGACAAGCGAAGATGATGTCGCACTCTCTTTTCAGAAAAAACTGCTTGTACGATGCGTGGGTGATAACGGTGATAAAAAGATGGGATACGAGTCGACAGCTGCTTCAGTAGATATACTGAACCTTTTAAAGATCCCTTGCTCCTTTATCCATACTATCAAGTATACTACGAGGAGTGCTGTTATCGCTCATGATGCTGGTGATGTAGGTGCTGAGAACCATCGCTTAGTATCTGTTGAGGTGCATGCATGAACGCCGTTATATCACACTATGCTGGACTGTGGTAGTCGAAAACATTTACATCAACTTCCTTTCTTGACATGGATGCTCATACAAACATCCTCGAACCACGTCTTATTTGGTAGAATTGAGCACAATCAGTGATTCGTAATAACCGGTAGATGGCAATGTTTGATGATGATGGGTATTGCCACCACCTTGTTTATCTTAGTTCCTGATTTATGCATCATGAACAATCAATCACCCATGGCTCTTTGTGAAGGCCCAGCATCAATCTTTTCCCGTTGTTTGTGATCATATAAATACTCACGCCCACCATCCAAATACAAACAAGGATGTTGTCGCCATTTTACTTCCACACGTCTCTTCCGTCCACCACATCTCAAGTTGATTACTGGCACCTTTAAAGACTCAAGTTGATGTGATTACGATACCATGGTGGTTTGCCCCCTTTCTGAGCGATCCATGCAATAACATTCGCGGTGACCTCTAGCGTTTCATTGTTATCCTTCCACTTTCATTGTCATTGTTGGCACTTTTATCAAGGTAATACCCAAGTCATCCTGCTTCGTAAACCCTATATTCACATTCCTTTTGATTAGCTACCTTCCAAGATTCACTACAAAGTCGGATTAATTGGCACATCCCACTAGAGCCCACATGGGCGGATATATGGCTTCCGTCGCGTGAGGTCCTCAAAAGCTCTAGTCCCATCACAATGTCAAGCAAGCGAGCCGAGCTCCGCCAGAGCAGTCGACTGGATGATGTTCATATCTCCAAATTATTGTACCCACTCGTGTTTTGGAGATGATCAACCTATGTACACCACAGGATCTTCTTTCTTCGGTGATTCTGGCATATACAAAAGATCTAGCAAGCTGGGAAGGGCAAACATTTAAAATCATTAATCTCATGTAAGGACATCTGATGCGATTTTATTCATTCCATGAAAGCTTATCCATGCTTTGAAGTCGAGATCAGTACTCGAGAGCAGAACAGCAAATATCAGCCATATCTTTGCTTCTTAAATTTACTGGAGCCAAGCTAGGATGTCTGATGTCGGCTCTGGCCGCTATCGTGCTGAGCTTTGTGTGAAGGATACGATGGAGACCCAAATGTGACACGCACATGGTAAGCTATCAACTTGATGATGAATGCCGAAGCAAAGAAAATGCTCACGACGCCATCTTGCACCACGCAGGTTTCAATACGGCATTTTCTCTTGTTGAGGTTGCCCACCCCATATCTGTGACCATGCTCATTTCGTGGGTGATAAAATCAAGCTTTCTAAGAATCTCAAGCGCATGCTGAAAAAGATCCGTTGCCAAAGTCGTGGTGGTGATGATGCTCTATATGCCAATATCATACTGTATGGCAAGTCTACACCAGTAGTAACAACACCAGTGCTCTCAACACCCATTTCCTTTGGTGATATTATGATCACCGATGATTAATACATTCATCTTCAACTCTCATGATCCAATGACAGCGTACTTATAATCTGAATGATAAGAAGGCAAAGCTACAAATAAAGATCATACCATTTACGTTCATATTAAAGACGACAAGCATACTGTAAGTATTGCGCTTGAGCATATCACGACATGGCATACTAATGGCTACCACGGCAGTGAATCATTTACCAGCTAGTTGCGACTAACGCTCATAATACCCGCTGTTGGCATACAATAAAAGATCATAATAGTTATATGTGCTCGTGTGCCAACAGCAAACTACACATCCATCCTCCTTCACCTCTACTTCCATATTGTATCACGACATCACCATCCAGATAACACCAATAAATGCTTCCACATGAACAATAGATAATGGCGGATCAATTACTTTTTTGCACATGTGTACCATTGCCAGTAAAAGGCCATAAGTTATCTCTCCAACTCAAATAATCCATTTCAGTCCCATGCCGTTGCTATGGCATATTACACGTCTCCTACACATTTCCCAATAAGATTGCATGATGTCTTAAAAAGTAACACCATATTCAACATCTCGTCATTCACACAATATTCAGTGTTGGATCCAAGAGATATCGCACAAACGCGCCAGTGATATATTGCCTGGGAGCTTTAATCTTTATACAAGAGTATGACATGATACAATCTAATGGTGCTCAACGTTCTTGTGGTGCTCTATTGATAGATAATAATGCAATCAATAAACCATTCATGACCTATATTGATGATATAAACAAAAACTTACTCAAGTGGAAGTGGTAGTCGATGGTGTAGCCAGCGACGAAGACACCGAAAATGAGGTGAAGCAAGGGGGTGACAGAGGCATTCTCGCCATCAATGTAACGGGCCTTGTAACGACCCCAGAGACCGGAGGGCTTGGCAGGCTCAGCAGTACCCTTGGGCAAGTTCTAATGTCGACATAAAAGTACATGAGTCTACTGCTGGTGTGCGCGTATATCAATGGGCAGTGCTGATTTGCATACCTTGTAAAAGGCAACGAGTTGAGCAAGTTGGGCGTCCTTGGCACCAGAGCCGGAGACCTTGGTGGCAGCAGCGACGTTGGGAGGAATGAGAGCCTTAGTGGTGTAGGCACGACGAATAACGGTGTTGAACATGTCGTTTACTAACGGAGAAGGGGAAAAAGTCTTTTGTTTTGCTGACCCCTTCGATAACTTGCCGGCGGGCTCAACAACTCTCTCAGCCAATCACATGTCCTCTTTACTCGGTATCCAATGGCAACCACCAACAGACCACTCCCTGCTGTGCTATATGCCCATCACATCATCAAAGTGTATGCTAATTACAGTATGATAAAATGCTGCTTCGCTTTTGCGAGTTGAAAGTAGTAGTTGTTGTAGCTTGATATTCCTTGTAAATTCTCTTTTGGATCATCTATAAACTTAATACGTGTCTCTTGCTAAGAACCACACATGTATGAATGCTCATGTTCTTGAGAGTATGTCAATAATGCTTATCAATTCTATCAGGGCTTCCATAAGATATCCTTTCAAATTTGAGCTTTATTCACGATGAAGCCGTACGACAATAGCAGGTCACATCGACAAAGTGGGATAGTGCTACAGCATGAAATGGGTACAAGACGGATGTTGTTACGAGATATGCACAAAGGCGACATACATTGATCATCTGGACAATACACTTGTTGGTTTATTACTATTGAATGTAGCTACGATAATATGGCTGGGTGATGATGAGCGTGAACAATTTGGCTGGGCAACCTGTCCAAAAAGCCGACCGCAAGAATTTTACTTGCTTCCTTGTATTTCTTCTTTTCCTAGCATAAACCAGCCATGGTATATACTATATTCACCACACGAACATGTCAATGGGATATTCATACGACCTTCCTCTTCTCATAGTCATTACCGATTTCAGTCTCGCCTTCAGAATCCAAAGATCTACTTCGAATGGAGCGTGTTGGCAAGTATCATACGCGTTGGAAGAGGGTGTCATGACGCATAGATAAAACTCATGCTTCCTTCCAATAGGTGCACATTCACACATTCGCGGTCTCGGTCTCGACGATGCCCTCGAACCACGCGCTACATCGCAAGGCATGGTGGGTCAACTCAAAGCACGTAAAGCAGCTGGTGTGATTCTTCGCATGATTGAAGCTGGCAAGATCGCTGGCCGTGCCGTGCTGATCGCTGGTCCTCCTTCCACTGGCAAGACCGCTATTGCTATGGGTATGTTTTGCGTTTGTCGCTGTCATAGTATATTATTAACAATGGGTATATATCTTCGTTATGCATATAGGCATGGCTCAAGGTATGACGACAATGAATACGATAGCAGCGTGGATCAGCCTCACCAATCATCATGACCACTTTTTTAGGTCTTGGTTCTGATGTCCCATTCACAATGCTTGCAGCATCCGAGATCTTTTCACTGGAAATGTCAAAAACCGAAGCATTGACTCAAGCATTCCGTCGATCGATCGGTGTGCGTATCAAGGAAGAATCTGAAATCATCGAGGGTGAAGTGGTGGAAATCCAGATCGATCGATCATTGACAGGAGTAAGTGAGGCCATTGTCAATCGTGTCATTCTTTGTGCTCATTCTATGGGATGCTATTAGGGAGCCAAGACTGGCAAACTCACTCTCAAGACGACCGATATGGAGACCGTGTATGATTTGGGCAACAAGATGATTGATGCTTTGAACAAAGAAAAGGTCATGGCTGGGTAAGTTCTTTGGAAAAGGAGGTATTCATGCAAAGCATACATGGCTCACTATACATCAAATTAGCGATGTCATTGCTATTGACAAGGCCTCTGGACGTATCACAAAGCTTGGACGCTCTTTTACACGTGCACGAGATTATGATGCTATGGGATCTGATGTAAGGAAACAAACAAGCGGTTATGGAATGATATTTGATGAACTAATTTTATATACCATAGACCAAATTTGTCCAATGCCCAGAAGGAGAATTGCAAAAGCGCAAAGAAGTTGTTCACACCGTGTCATTGCACGAGATTGATGTCATCAACAGCAGAACCCAAGGTTTCTTGGCTCTCTTTTCAGGTAGGAGGATATCAAATGGATACGATAGAGAGAGGATAAACAATGAAAACTAAATACAATGAATACACAGGTGACACTGGTGAAATCAAATCGGAGGTGCGCGATCAAATTAATGCCAAGGTGGCTGAATGGAGAGAAGAAGGCAAGGCAGACATTGTGCCTGGTGTAAGTAAACGTGAACATTTCCCATCGTCAATTTTTGATGCTGATAGGATGATGTAGGTACTATTTATTGATGAGGTTCATATGCTCGATATCGAATGTTTCTCGTTCTTGAACCGAGCATTGGAAGATGAAATGTCTCCAGTGGTTGTTATGGCTTCCAACCGTGGTGTTACCAAGATCCGAGGCACCAAGTACAAATCACCACATGGCATCCCTGTCGATCTTTTGGATCGTATGCTTATCATCTCAACACAATCTTATGAAGAAAACGAGATCAAACAAATCCTCACTATTCGGTAGGTGTTGGCTTAGTAGTGTTCATATCTCAGACCCGATATTCATTATACGAATTATAGATGCCAAGAGGAAGATGTGGAAATGACTGACGATGCACGGGATGTGTTGACAAAGATTGGCGTTGAAACCTCGTTGCGTTATGCTATTCATCTCATCACCGCTGCTAACCTTGTTGCAAGGAAGCGAAAGGTATGTATAGGATTTGATTATTGGCGATTCGGAGAGCTCTTATTAAAATACGACTACACATAGGCACCTGCTGTTGATATTCAAGATATCAAACGCGTGTATTCACTTTTCCTCGACGAGAAACGATCAGTGCAGTATCTCAAGGACTATCAAGACCAATACATGTTCAACGAGGTGAACGATGGCAGCAGCAGCAGCATGGCTGTAGATACGGCAATGGAAATGTAGAAAGGGAAAGAGAATCGATACACTTTTATATTCAATATAACATCATGGACATTGCAACCCACGAACCAACTGTGATCATGAGAATGGATTGCCATGACATATTGCTTGTCATTGAGGGGGTGGCGGCAGAGGTATTGGAGGAAGAGGCACTAGGGGATGATGCACTCGACTTTTGGGAAGCGGTTTGGATCTTGAGACCTGGGGGAGCAGTTGCGGAGGCACTTTGGGAAGAGGATTGAGCCTGACTAGCGGATTGGGAGTTCACATTGGCAGCTTCAATTTTGGTGAGCTTACCCACCCCCCATGGAATTTTTTCACCTTAAACATCGTCATCAATGTTTCAGTTTAAAGGGCGCCCACATTACATGCAACTTGCACATTTTGCATAATAAACAATACTTACCACTGGGTTGTTCAGCATGCTCAGGTGTCTCTTGCTTGCCATCCTCTCCTACAATTGCGAAACGAGTTGTCCAGGCATTTTCACCGTGTTCTACATGAAACGTTTTACGTTTGGAGTGCAACAAAAGAAGGTTAATGAGGAGTTTTATGCTTATTTAGTAGTCAGGGCCTTACCATTTGTGAACATCAAAAAGTAGATAGGCGAGTGAGGACTGACGTCGGGCGCTTTCCACTTGAAGCTGGTGGCACCGTTGGCTGTTGACAGATTCTATCATTCCCGATAAGGATATCAGCATGAGACGCATATTTTGTTCAGGGTCCAATATGCATACCGAAGCGACATTGGATAAGAACTTTTGATCCATATCATCTCCCGTCATCAAGTCTATCAAGTACGCAGATATGCCGTAAATACACATGGATTGCGTGTGTGTAGCATTATGTTTAATTGATCATTGCCGACAACCGCCTAAACCTCCCCCTTATCAGCTTACCGATCTTAAAGTTTCTCCAGTTCTTTTCCATCAAGGGCTTGGTGCCATCCTCCTCTATCGTCATGCATATCAACTCAGTCATACGATTCTCTCATGGTGCCTGAATAATTCTTCCTCACCCCATATTATATCGTATTCCTTGCCCGCTTGCCATACTGTACCAGGCTCGGGTACGGATGGTGAAAATTCGCACACGGCAACTTGCCACAAGCCAACAATGGACAACAAGGCTAACCAACCGCCAATCATGTTAAGAAAATGAGGTATGAAAGAAGAAGAGAAAAGTATCCGAACGCACACACTCACACACACGCTTTCTTATTTAACATCTGCATGCCTGCTATGGTATTTTCATTACAACGATCCACAACATACGAATAGTAACTAGCATTAACATACCTTCCAATCTTCAATTTACCATCTTCTTAATATTCACACACTCTCGCATCATCAAATTCATGGCCCCCCTTTCTAGCGAGCGGAGCAAGTATATGATGGTGGATAGCAGCTTGATATGATATCATTGACTTGTCAAATTGCATCGCCGATAGAGGTTCCCGATCCGACTCTTAGCCTATCGTAGCCTACAAAGGCCTTTTACTCCGTCCACTTGATCCGGCATAGATAGTGGCAAAGTAACAAGAAACAAAACAGCGTATGTGTTGGAAAAGTATATAAGCAGGCGACCTTATTGTCCCATTTCAAGACATCAATATCAAACTTGCTCTTTTCTCCTTGTACAACAAATACACACACACATTACACAAAATGATTGCCTCTCGCACTGCTTCTTTCTTGGTCGTTCCCGTTACCACTGCTGCTGGTTATGCCACCTATGTTCGCACCACTGCACAACCCACTCCTGCTTACTCTCATATCATGACCCAGCAAGGCACTGACTCTCAAGGCCGCAAGGAATGGCACAAGGTGAACAATGGTATTGGTCTCGTCGATGTTGGCCGTAGCGGTGGTGGTCTGTAAACAAGATACACGCAACTTTCCCACATTCAATGCATGATTGTACCACCACAAACATCCAAGTCTTATCATGTATAACGCGCACATCATCCTGACATCCTTCTTTTCTCGCATATCAATACCCAAATTACCCCCCTTGTTGTTCTTCTTTATTGCTTTCTCTTTGTTCTCGAAAAAAAATCACTGGCATGATCTTTCTGTAAAATAAAACTTTCAAGCTACGCTTGATGCGAGCAAGATAAAACGAAAAATTTTCCTACTTTTTGCCTTATGAGGATATTAACCTTAGGTAACGTCATCCCCGTGATATGAATACGTTGGTGGTTGTGTGATAGTGTCACATTGATTATAAGACAAGATGCTTACTGCCTGTATGTTGTCAAGAAGTAATCCAGATGAAGCTAAGATGCTTTTGATAAATGCAGCTGCTTCATTTTTATAGTCAGCATACATGCAATGGCCCGTGGGGTTGGGCTATATGCCCGAACTCTTGGCTCAGGGCGTCACCATCTGATTTGTCGTCCTGCTTGCTGGCAATCAATATACCATCAGCGTTATGCTGCTGGTCATGTTGATGGGGATGTTGGTGATGGGGATCGGCTGTAGTGACAAATAGGTGGTATGGAGAAGCAATAAGCAACCATCATCTCAATTACGTTCTTGGCTGATACCTGATGGTATTTATCAAAGATAGCAAAAGACAAGGTTGCATGTTTTGTTAATCACCTGACAAGCACAACTTGTCAAGTGATGTGAGATTCTTGCCAATGTCATGTCAGCATTGTTGCGTTTGCAGTTTAGCAGTGACGATGAATGTGTACGCTCACAATGGTCTCGATCATCACAAAATTTCTGCAAGTCATGGATTTCGTGCAGGCACCCCGACATGATCGATGGCTCATTAATAAACCCAGACAGCTGATCACTCATCAAATAAGGTAAGTATACAGGCCCTGGCTGAGTGGAAGATATTGAATGCCTCAAAAAGAGTGTATATAAAATATCACCAAGTTGGCAGCTCCCGTGTGAACGAGGTAAAGTGAACCAGAGTAATGGGACGGGTATCCTAGAACATGTTTAAGGATAAGGCCATGTTAGCCGTGCGTCAATTAAAATAGGAGACGGTGTCTTCCCCCTGCCACAACAACAAGTTTTTCCCAAGCAAGGTAACACCATCCATGATCATTTTTGGTTTTCAGATAATCGCGACCAGCGAGTAGCGGCTATCGATTGCTTCTAATCTGGGAAGGGCAGCTACTGAGTAGATGCTATTTGGGTCCTCATGGTTAAAACGGGGACACATAATGTATGGCAAATTAAGGAATGAGAGTCACCTTTAATACAATGGCATGTCCTCAGTAATGAGCAATATGACGTGCATACGCTTAGAGTGGTGGTGATCGATGGGCCCACAAAAAAGTTAATATGTAGGAAAAACCGAGGACCATGGTGGCACAAAGTATGTGCATCGTGTCTCTTTTCATACAACTTTACTCTGTTAGATACAGGTACAATCTATAATTAAAAAAGTGCTTTGATCATCCGTGCACCCTTCCATTACATAGCTGCGTGCTGTAATATAATCACCATGATTGCACCGATTGAATGGCCGTTACCAAAGACACGTATTGGCATTGTCAACAGACTCGCCATCTTTTCACACCTCATTGTTGAGCCAGGTGATGCATATCTTGGAAACGTTCTGGAACGTAACAGACGTCGATAGTTTAGCAAGATAGGCTCACTGACACTACTTTGGTGTGTTACATCCTTATGGGATCAAGCACTTTGACATATACCATCTCTCTCCAACATATGGGGCGGAGGAAATTTCATATTATGGGTTTGCTAACCATCCGAAAGAAAATCCTCATGCAATGTGATTTATTGTTATTGAGGAGGAGTACAATAGCCACTCCTTAATATTACAACCATGTTGTATGTTTCAATGACACAGTGATACAACCATAATAAAGAGGTCGTTTGACGGGTAGCTATAAGAGATTATCGTGTTGCCATGATCTTTTTCCAGTTCCCGAGCACGCGGGATAGCCGAGCAAGTATTACCACGAGCATTTCACTTGTTTCCTTCACTTGCTTGTATTGGCTCGTGCAACCGACGTGTATCACGGCTTCAGTCTAATTGAGATTGAATCTGCAGCATTCTTTGCGTAACCCTGCAAGTCCATTACTATCACATACACACACTCACAAAAACTTCACTTTGCAATTGTCCCTAAGTTGTTTCCTCTCCTTGCTGAGCCAAATCACTCCTCTTCATACAAAGATGTCTAAAACGCTCGTGTATGAAGTAAAAAAGATACCATGGGCTCCTCAATGCCCCTTCATTGATTGGGAGATGGGCGGGACCAGATACACTTGCCCACATGGCATTGCGTCGGGTTTCGGGGTAGAAGGAGTCAAAAAAAGATCGTCGCAAAGATCCCAACACAGCACACATCGTCAAAAAGCAAGGCAGAAATGAAAATGCGTATGCGGCAAGAGGATGACTTGTATAGTATAATGTGATTTTCCCTTAGGTAACCGCATGATCCTATCAGCTACAAGGCCCGTTATTTCGCAGGTGCAACGTTGACATTCTTCCCGGGCTTTCCGAGAGCGTGTTGCAACAGGGACTGTAGTATAGTGTTTTGCACCTTAAGGCACACAAAGGGATGATCTCTTTTGACGCCCGCCATCTTTGCTTGGAAGCTATATGCCAATGTACACGATGATGATGATGATGATGATGGGGATGGTGCCCTAGCATAGTTCATCTGTGCTTTTACATACAAGCACAAGCACATACACATACTCCTTTACTCCTTCTATGGAATATGATGGTGAGAAAGCCTTTACCGCCGAAACGGGTACATATTGAGCAAAGTACGTAGCGACTAAATAAACTTTTCTCTCTCAGTTTCTGTGTAATTTGCCTGTACTCGGTATACAAATCTTGGGCTCCCTCTCTTTCACATCTCTTTCTCTCTTTCTCTCTTTTTCCGTTTTTCTTGTCGGCTGTCGATCCCTTTTCTTGTCAACACTCACATCCCATCATTCTATACCCATCCCTCTTTTTCTCGCTCCACGCCTTTTCTAACTTTCCTCTCTTTTCCGCACGTGCGATCATCACGCATCCACATCATTGACGCCTCTTTTAATAATACAGCACACCCATATATATACGGGTTACAATTATGCTGAAAAAGACGAGATCGACTAGCACGACATCAACACGAGCCACCGTTCGCACAACCACCTCATCTGAACTGTCTTTTGCAAGCAGTAGTAGCGGTAGTCGTATTGGTGCTGCATCCGTTAGTGACGCGAGTACATCAATGAGCACCTATAGCATGGATGATCCACTTTCTCCTTTTCGCATCTCAGTGGGCTCAGCAGCATGTCCACCTGTAACTGCTTTATCCACTTATGATGATGTCGATGTCATTGATGATTTGTATTCCTTTTTTGCAACCGAACTTGATGCTGGCAAACTTGGTGAGTGTTTATTTATAAATGCATTCATTGTTGCTATGACAACTAAAATCGAACTCTTCTATCTTGTTCCCAGATTTGGCAGCTGTCGACCTTCAGTTACAAAACAGAGAGCGTATCCTCAAAGAACTCTTCGACAATGAGGGCCGTTACATTGCAAAGTTGCAGGCAGCAGTTGAATACTACAAAAAGCCAATGATGGCCACCTTTCGACAATCCTCCAACACAACCTCCACTTCATCGTCTTCCTTGCCTCGGAATTTCCTGTCTTCTAACAAGGCAGCTGGTGTCATTCGTGGCAACGATGTTGAAATTGTCTTTGGCAATCTTGAAGATCTGCTCAAGATCAGTCGTCGTTTCTATAATGGTCTCAAAGACAGGTATGCACGTGTCTCTTTAATGCAGCATCATGGCTCATTGTCATTTTCGCAACGGCAGGTTTCGAATCTGGGGCCCGACGCAGCTCTTGTCAGATATCATCGAGCCTTTGGTAAGTGCTTCTTTATATTTCCTTATGATGGGTATATGATTACTTACACAAAGCAATAGGTGCTAGATGCACCATCATATATTTCGTATTACGAGAACTACGTTGTTGCAATGAGTGTCCTGGAACGAATGGCTCGTACACCCGCCACAAAGAAATATGTAGAGGTATGTAACATGTTTACTTTTCATTGTACAGACTTCTTATTATTATCTTCATCTTTTAGCCAATGGGTGAATTCGGTGGAGCAGGTCAAATCTCGCTGTTCTCATTACTAAGCCTGCCCTTGTACGCTGTCCCCCGGTATGCAAAGATCCTCAAAGACCTTGTTCTGCAAACCGATCCACATCACCCCGATGCTCAGAAACTTGCCCAATGTTCGTTGCGAATGAACCGCTTGGATAACAGCATGCGCCCATTGTAAGCATAAACTGAAACATCACGCGACTTTATTTTCTTTGTACCTGGAATAACTAATTTTCTTTCTTTGTCATCATAGACAACAAAGGTGTCAAAACATAAGCCGACTAGTGGAAATGATCACCCTTGTACGCAATTGCCCCATTCTGTTGGATGAGCCACGACAATTCATCATGCGAGGTCAATTGACTAGCGTGGGTGTCGGCAGTTACGGCCATCGAGATGATCGGCGCATGTACTTTTTATTGAACGACATGTTGATATTTGCTCGACCAAGGGACAATGATTCTTCGTCATCATCATCAGCATCCTCATCAGCATCATCATCGCTCTATTTCAAGGGCAAGATTGATCTTCGTGATGCCGTGGTTCGGGAACTGCCTAAAAAGAAACTCAATCACCCCTACGCGTTTGAGATCACGATCAACTCGACAGACCCCACCTACAAATACGCAGATGACATTGATGCTCTATTAGCTGCCGCTGGCGGGTCTACGGCTGAAGTGTTCTATCTCAAAGCAGATTCCAAAGAAGCTATGAACATGTGGATGGCAGAATTGCAAAACGTCATTAACCAGCTCAAACCTCCTCGAAGGAGGTAAAAAATCGCTTATACATTACGACAACAATAGCAGCACATATACAATAACACACTCAGCAGGTCAGGGCTGGCCCGCCAAACAGCAATACCTCCTACTACCCAACACACAATCTTTTATTTCGGCTCCACCATCACCGTCATTTCATCATTGTCATATTCAACCCCCACCCCCAACCCTCTCATTCCTTTTACTATGCTCCTCGGGCAGATCACGCATACACCAAGCAATACACAAACGAATTCATATACCATCAACCTGGTACAACATTCACCTGCGTATCTTTCCCTTTTCTGCAACACCATAAACTTGCCACACCTTCATTTAACGTATACCACGCACACACACACTTACTCACACAACCTTCTCCTCACTTGAACGATATTTTGTTTCTAATCGCTATGTATGTTTTTTTTCTTCAATTGAAATAACATTGTGTTTCTTTTCTCTTTTGGGTTGTCAACAAAATGAGGTTCCAGAACACGACTTTTCTTGTACACGTGTGTGAGCACGGACCGACACGCTAAACCTTATAAAGGCCGTTGTCAGCCTCGATGCTAAATTGATTGTTTTCTTCAGGATGTGTTGATGACACGTGAATCAAAATGAATGCCATTCTAACTGATCGCATGAGTAAATAAGGCATTGGTAACATGAATGTGGGAAATGTCTACATATCCATGATTGAGAATGGTGGCGGCGGAAGGGGATGAACATTATCCAGCAATTGCGGGGTGGACAAATCTTGTAAAAAAAACTTGTATAGAGCGCGCTCGCGGGGATTGTCAAAAAAGAAGCACTTGACGTAGCACTTGGAAACGGCTGATTTTCATCCCCGAGATTGTGGTTTATTTTTGCCTTTGGTGCTTGCAACAATCACCTGTGGTACAATCACGATTCGGATCAATCACTCTTTGAAAACAACAACAGCGCTATATCACCATATGGTTGGCGTTTATGGTTGCACAGCTCTTTTGCTGCTTGTGGGTCAGGTGTGGAATGGCACGGTTATTAAACAATGTCACTGTGATATGCGCGTGTGTTTGTGTGTGTGAACGACTCAGGCTCACATTTTACGGATTAAGCTTTGTATATTAGACAGCAATAATATCCAATTTTGATCGCTGTTTGTAAGTGTTGGATGATTCGAAAGCTTCAACGTGTGACATTCCCACCACCCAACAGTTGGTGCTTTGCATCTTTGTGTTTGTGCATGGATCGCCCATGCCATTCACATGTCAACGCTCTTGTATGATGATTAACATACAAAGTTTATCCCGTTTCACAATCACCTTAATCCCGCGTTATTGCTTGTATTAGCGACGTCGTCGGCACCCTCCCAGTATCATTGATACTAAAGACTTGATAACGCTTGAATGTATGAAGCTCGATCGTCCGCTAGCGAATCCACGCATCTTTACTATGCCAATTATACTATTCCCAATGTACTGTGTGCATATAATGATTACTCGTTAGCAATCTGCACTCTTCCTTCGCTGCTATTTACGTTATGGTAATCCTGCATGTTGCCCCTTTTTAGTCACCAAGGCCAATATCAGCTTATGGCATAAGCGCACTTGACACCTTAAGGCACATCATAATGTGGATAATACCTAGCAACACAAACATTCTATTTTTATACCTAGCAGCTGCTTGGTGATTCATGGCCACGTAAATACTGGTTAGTCCCTAAATAAATTTAGCACTGGATGCCTCAAGCTTAGTAACTCTCGATTTGAAATGGGTATTAACGACACTCATCAGTATATATGACAGCGTTACTAGCCAAAAAGGATAACATAGTAGGACAATATAGCAGGCAGCACAATCGCTGATCAACCTTAAAAACCCGGGAGATCTAACAACCTGCGTTTGCATAATAAAATACATGTAGCTTGAATCGCCTTCAGTGCTGTGGAAGTAACATCGAGATGGCTTTCCTTAAAGATAATGGACCCTTTAAGGAACTTGTATACTACCCAGAAAGCTTTAGGATGTTGTACTCATTCTAGTTTGGGTGTCATCAATACCTTCAAAGAGCGATGAGAGGCATGGAAAATGCTTTACTTCTATTCTATGGTCATGCTATCAGCACAAAAATGTAGCAGAAAAGTCTGCCTCGAATGATAATAGCAATGATGTCTCCGCTAAATACTTGGCAACCCAGAATTAAGCACGGCGGTAACTTTGTCGCTTAGTCTATGTAGCCAACTAACAACGACGGTGACGTATGTCACGTGTTTTATGCGCAGGGAAAGAAGGGGTCGCTGTGAGCAGGTATGATGGCAAATTGCATCATTGAATATACGCCTAGCACGCTACCACCCACGTCTTCATCCACCCGCAATCTTGGCATAGGTATGTTTGAAACCAATGTGTTTGCTTTGTAATTGGTGCATTTGATATCATACGTAATACTCAGCATAGGGAGCTTCTGTACTCTATTATCATCATCACCCTGGTGCGTAGTTGGCAAGGCTAAATATGTTGTAGTTTAAGAATCACATGCTAACTATGCATCTGCATGATCGAACCTATCACCGATTTTGGAGCCACAGTATGTTGAAGCTGATTAGCCACAGCAATCCTCAGCATATTCTACATCCTGTTGGCTTGGAGGATGCACATGACGTATGATTACCATAATGGGAATAAAGAGCGGTTGCACAGCACAAAGCTTGGCACTGCTTACCGACTAGCCGTGCGGCGCCGTGCGGCTCACTTTTGTACCACGACACAATTGCATTAAACGTCTCTTCAAGGCATCTCATGGTGCACTAATTGACATGGTGAATGATTGAGGGATCATAGGATATTGTCACGTTAAAGATCAGGATGATGATCTTTTCGCCATACGTTTTCTACCTTTTAAAACAGCCAAATTGGGATATGAAGCCGTTCATCTGTGTATAGTTCCGCCTAAAATTGACAGCTATGGTGGTATATAGCAGAAATAACGCACCAGTATGCTCCATGTATAGTTGTACCAGAGACCCTGGGGTTTGAAGCGGTTAATGCTTGCCGCCGGGTAAAAGGGATCGGCAGGATGGGAACCGTGAGCGTAATAGTAGTCCGCAAATATATCATTTTGTATAGAGTACATTTCATCCTTCTCGAGAATCTTTATCGTGGGTGTCCATTGTATAGTAGGTGATATATGGTATGCAGCACACACACGCACACACACGGATAAATGGCGCCGCTTTTACTTTTTTATCATGCCAGCTCTTCAAACAAAAACTCTATGCTTTGCATGAAATCTATAGCCACAGCAGTAACATATACTCGCGTTTGCCACATGATCGTAGACCACAATAGAACCTTCAGTCTCAAACACAATAGATACTATTTTGGGTACCAAGGCCGTCATGTCATTTGGTCGTTTAAACTGCTTTTGGGCGCAGTCTGCTGTGTAACAGGCTTACCCACCAATCCAGGATGTCATGCGAGGATGCGCCTTGTCACACACACACATATGCATAATGTCCGATTTGATGATGCAAAGTTGGCGTTCTCCCGTTTTTCCCAAACGAATATAAAAAGGGTGAGCCATGCGTCTTGAACCATTATCTTTCTACATCACACACAACAATGGTTTTCGAAAAGTACCCTCCTGGCATTCTTACTGTTACTATCTTTGAAGGCAAGGACCTTAAGGACAAAGACCTCATTGGCAAGAACGATGCTTTCATTGAGTTGACCTTGGGCGAGAACAAGCAACGCACCAGCGAGATCAAGAACAGCAACGATCCTGTTTGGAATGAAACCTTCACTTTCAACCTTACTGGTACCCGTGATCACAAGCTCTACCTCGATGTTCTTGATAAGGATGTCGTCGGCACTGACAAGATTGGCGACACCAAGATTGACTTTGCTCCTTGCTTTGAAGGCCAAGTTATTGACGAATGGGTCAAGCTTCCCGCCAAGTTGGGTCTTACCAGCCATGGTGAAATCCACGTCCGCATTGAATTCGCCCCCAACTAAGCATCTTCTTCTCGTATACCTCCTTCATTTCACCTCTACCCAATAAACAATGTAACACATATTATACATTCCATGCAAATATATGCGTCTTTACGTGTTTTGTACTCAGATCGCGATTTGCATAAGGCTCGTGGGCCGATTGGGCCAAGTTTCATGTTGTCTTTTGTCATTTCGTTTATCCTACGACTTGCATAAATTTCGATACGCCAACTGATCTTCCTTTCCCCAGCTTAGAAAACAGTCAACTTTAGTAACATCGATTAAATTGAACACTAATAATATCATCTACAGCATGCTCTATGGACAAAGGATATCTTAGCAGCGCGCAGTTTACAACATGATCGTTATTGGCGACTAAGCTATTATCCTACTAATACACCCCATGTAACCCCTCAATCTTAACATAATCATCAGAGCCGAAATGAATGATAATGACAACTTTTTATCTATGATGCATGTGATGGGATTCCTTTTATGCGGAAACAAAGCCCTTGACCTTTTCAAGCCAGTTAACGTATTCCTTTTGTTCCTTGTATTCAACGTAGTCAGGCAAGAAGGCGGCGAGACCAGCATTGACACCACGTTCCTCGAGATAGCGGCCAAACAACACTTGCAAGTTCTAATATGTGGAAGCATAGCATGTAAGCTGCTGTGCCCATAATCAAACCATACCCATCACATACCTCATCCAACTCAGAGAACTGGGGACCAATGTACAAACCACGACGTTGCCAGTCAGCTTCAGCGGATTGTTCACCAGCGAGCTTGGAATCACCGTAAAACATGACGCTCTCAATAGCCATTTCACCATCCTGCGCAACAGTATCGATAGTAACGACGCCCTTACCCTCCTATACAATTCACAAATCCATTCAGCATCTTTGACCTGTTCCCACCTATACATATCCATAGCCATCTTTACCTTTTCAATGGTAACGGATGCACGAACAGGGAACGAGGGAGCCATAGCTTCTTCACCTTCTTCATTTTCAACCAAAAAGTCATCAGGAGCAGCATTGTTGATGTCAGCAATAGAGAAGAGAATGCGGATCCTATGTCACACAACATTCATGTCAATGGTGATGTCTTGTAGTGGGTGATTGATGGCTTACTTTTCGTTGCCAAAGTTACGGGTCAAAGCGACTTCATCATGACCTTGCTTATCTTCAATCTATACGTGAACCGACCCATTAGAGATGTGTCATCGGGGGTATACTATACAACGGATGCGTATTTTACCTCGAACTGGTTGGCAGCCAAGAACTCACTGATAAACTCGGGTTGGGAGGATTCTTCAGTGGACTTTTCATATTGCAATTCCTCGTTGAGTTTGTGGGCAAGATCAGAGTCGACTAGGGAATACCATTAGAAACACGGATCAACGGCTGCAGTATGGGTGTTCAGCATGCTTACCAGTGCCGCTGCTCATGAAGCGAGCACCCATGGGACGGGCAACAGCCATCATGCGAGGAGCCAAAGAAGGAGTGGCGGTGGTGAAGACCTTGCGAGTAGCAGGACGAGCAATAGCACGAAGAGAAGCACGAAGCAAATGGGAAGCCATGATTACTGAGTTGCAGTGATAAAAAGACAATGAAAACAAATGAACGGAAACAGTGGTCGCGTGTAAACTTCGATGAAATTCCAACTCCACAACCGCGCGTGCTTGGGTTCTCATACATTCTAATTCATGCAAATGCCTGATCCACTCATTCCACATATGCTACACAAATGTAGTATGCCGACATACATAGACAATCATTATAGCATACCCGAATCGTACATTAATCGGCTTTTCTTGTACCCTTGCAGAGTTCTTCTTGTATCCCAATAAAAAGATTTTACGTATTGTGTGCTTCTTGATATTGAAATATTCAAAAGATGGATTAGTGAATTGCTGCTTTGAAAGGTATCATTCCACAGCTAAGTACCTGCATCACAATCCTTTTTGGAGTGAATATGGTGCCATGTCGATCAAACAACCGAGAAGACACTCTCGTTGGTTCCATCTACTGTCATCATTCCCCAATCTCTTCAAATAGGAGGTGCCATCGCATAGAGGGAATATACTCGGGTACCTAATTGACTCGTCGTCATTTTTGGGCACCCAAACGCCGTTACTGGGTCACCGGGTTGTTTTGGAGGTAAGAGGAGCACAAGTGAAATAATATTGGACAGCAATAGTGCATCAGGTATGTGCATAAATATCTTTGTATCTTTATTGATAGCTATGTGAGATCATCGGATAATAGATCACAGAGTGTGGCACGCTATAGTGTAAATGCGTAACAGGGCGCTGGTTAGTTGTCCAATCTTACCATTGTCTACATCACAAGAGAGCTGTGTAGATCCAATTAAGGGTAGCGAGTTATACTATGACATGCAGCTTTTGTTCAAGACACAAAGAATCAATCATACCCTTTCTCTTTATAACAGCATTTACAAGTGAACATACTTCTATAATCCCGCATAAACCCCTTTATAACACAATCCATACCTACACACAACGAAGTCCAATTCAAGCAGAACGTCTCATACGTTATAAGATGGCCCAGACAATGCCGTGCTCGCTAAGTAATCTTTTAATCCACAAGAGATAAAATGGGCATGAATTGAGAGGTACAACAAATTGATCCAATTGGGGAGATGCATCAATTTGGAAAACGTTATCGTTTGGGAGCTATTTGCAAAGCTGAAGGGACGGACTTGAGTTGGCTCTAGATGTATAGCAAGTCCAAAGATGCAGTTGGATGACAATGATCCTTGTGCACAGCTGACAGGTTCCACAAAGGATGATCATAGTAATTGCCATGGAAGAGCATTTAACAAACAATAGCATAATCCGATACACCAATCGTTCACGATGGTAGCATCAATGTCAAATTGACAAGGGACGCATAAGAACAAAGGCTCGCTTTCCACGCATTGTCTCTATCCAGATCCTTCTATCCCATGCACCAAATCAACATCCATATCCATATCCATATCCATAAGAAAGCGTATGTATTGAAGCAAGTTGCTACACGTAAATAAAGCTGCCTATACACAAAGGCTATCTGTTGTCTACGTGAAAAGGCTGTAAGACAAGTTGCTGCAACTACAGAACGCTGTGTAAGGCATTGGAGTACAGACATCGCTAATGGCTACTGCTGGGATGAATGCTGTTACGATTGGTCGTGGCAGAAGAGTGTACAAGAGAACGTGCAGTGTCGAGGAACGCAGGAGTTGTAGTAGGCTGTGTACACGCCATGCAGTTGCCATTCAGTCAAAGACAATCCGATCAAAGCAGTTGTAGGGTCGACATGATGGGTTGAATCAGGGCAATCGTTCGCAGGTTGTAGCTGTAGTTGAATGGGGCAACAGTTGAGAATGGGAGGAGGAAGAGGGAAGAGGCTGGGATGTGGAAGAGGTGGAAATTAAATAGGTCAGGCACTTCCATACAAATTTATGCACACTGTAAATAATCCATGATCATGAGATTGCTTCTCTCGAACCTGTAACTTTCACACAATATGCTCTAGGTCATGCTGATCAACTTTGTATTAACAAAGAACCCACACTTCATTCAAAGATTTTGAATGGGAGGGTGTAATGTGGGGTTTACTATGATCGACGGAAATTGGGAAAGCGCCGGATTTATGAAAAAGTCATTTAATATGTAGTTTCTTGGGATTCCCCATCTCGCACTTGAAACTTGGTCAGAAGGTACTCTCGCACATGCTGATCAATTCCATTCATTTAAAAACCGCATGGTTCATTATGAACATTTTGAATGCCGGCCAGCCCAAATGTAGGAGGGACGAAGAGAAAAGTAGGGTCGGCGCTCCTGTTCCCCGAGATTGCCCACCTCGAACCTGAAACTTTCACACAACACCCTTTCGACCACACCGAGCAATTTCGTTCCCATAAAGACCTTAAGAGTTCATTATGAAAACCTTAAATGTGGGAGAGACGACGAAGGGATGGTAACATAAATACGGTGTACGCGCCGTGCGCGCCGATATTGCCCATCGCGGCCCCGAAACTTGGTCAGGAGGTGCTGTCGGTCATGCTGATCAACATCGTTCTCATAAAGCCTCTACACATCATTATGAAGATTTGGAGAAACAGGCACCTTTATGTCTTACATATGCTGTAAGCGTGATGCTATATGAGAAGTGGTCTTTGTTCATCGTCAAGTAGGTTTTTTTTTTTTTTTTTATTTTAATGGGCTTTTATTGAGGGGATTTCTTACCCCAGAATAAATTCTACTGTATCTAACTGAATCGGGGGTACAAGAGTGGGGTGTCTAGCAATGAGCGAATCAAGATATTCATATGCGGAGTAATGGTTCCAAGGAGTCGCTTGTAGGATACATTGCCAATGCATAGCCCAAATGGTTTGGAGGATAAGTCCTAACCGGTCTTGGTAGACATAACAGAAGCTGGTTGGATGTTGTGGTTGGA
>JNEU01000459.1:0-14843 GCA_000697475.1 Lichtheimia corymbifera B2541
GTGCAATGGGACAAACAATGAAAAAGGCGTTTATTGTATATGTGTGCTAACAATGAATTGTATAGGCTTTTTTGGTCAGGCAGTGCAACTGGTGCATCATGATCTCTTTGGGTTCGACTCCCAGCCTGTATCAAGTGGCCGCTGCGTCGCTCTGCACTAGCCAGTTGCTGGAAAACCTTCTTGGAACGCGGCCAGGGCTCTAGAGGCCTGCGTTGAGTTGATGGGTCGATGACGATGGGTTGTGGGAGGAGCATGGTCACCCGTGTTGAGGGTAAAAGGGGATTTGCAACAGCTTGTAGTCGCCCCGGTCGTGGATGTGTTGACATCGGTGCAAACCAACACGCTCTTCTCGTGATAGGCTCGTTCTTTTCCCTGGAGGATTTCTTTCATGAGGCGGAAGGATTGGGTATCATTCTTTCTTTGGAGAGGATGAAATGAGAACAACTATGAGCCTGGACTCTACGTAAGTGAGTCCTTCCTTGCCATGGATCGAACTGGCCTTGCGTGATTCGTGCAGAGCTTTCTCAAAGACAAGGGATCGCCCGACGTTGCTCGTATGGTGGTGATTTGGTTTGTAAATCCTTCTGATTTGCTTTCTTCCTTTGAGAGGATCGCCTAACGGTATACCAAATCGTCATCATTCCCGGAATCAGATTGTCTAATTTGGCTCTTTTTTTTATTTATTTATAGAGACGACGATTACGATGATAGCGACCATGACATCCACAACAATGACGACGATTACGATGATAACCACGCCCACAACAGTGACAATGATAACGACCACGAGATCCACAACAATGACGATAACGATCCCATTCTTTTCTACTGGTGTGCGTTGGATGATATTGAGTGACGACGAGGGAGGAGATTGACGACTGATGACGAGTACGATTACGATTACGAGCATGAACGATGACGGATGACCAAGACGACGGTGGTGGCAAGGCAGCAAGATAGCTGGATTAAATAAAGCATTGCTTATTTTTTATTACGCACTTGTTGGACTTTGCTAGTAGCTTGTGGATGTACGTAATATAGCTTCGAAGATGGAATAATAAACGTTTCGGCTTCGATCATGAAAGAAGTATATGGCTTTTGTGATACAATAAGGAGGAGTAGGATGACCTTGAGAGAAAAGTGAAATGATCCCTCCATTGAATTGGTTGCTGGCTGGGTTTACTTATAATAATTGGTTTATGCAAGTCGACCTTCTCCTACATCCAAATGTGATGTGAAGCTGTTATTGCCATACTACATACACATACCTTGCCACACACAAAACCACACATTCATTATTGGATGTTGTTTACTGACTTGCCTTCCAAAAGGCATCATCATTATCCATTTGTGCAGCAACCTGTCAAGGACGTGTTTGTGTAACGACAACGGGGTCATTTCACTCAGCTCTCCATCTTTCCGTTAATGCAGCTGACACTATCCATTAGAACAAAGCAACTCCATGACGCTTACGGCATAGGTAAACCATAAAGGTACCTGTTTCCCAACATACTCATAGTGAAGCGTGAGGTCTTTATGAAAACAAAGTTACTCGTCGTGGTCGACAGCAACTTGCGTGCAAGTTTCACGATCGAGGTGGGCAATCTCGGGGGTCACTGACCATCCATCCATCCTCTCTCCTATATTTGGGTCGTTCGCATTCAAAGTTCTCACAATGAAGCGTGCGGTTTTTATATGAATAGAGTTGATCAGCATGACTCAGCGAACTTGCTTACCAAGTTTCAAGCCCAAGGGTGGTGATCCCAAGATTATTCACACTGTTTGGCATTTCAATGGATCCGGCCGGTGATCAAAATTCCGCAGATCATAGTAAACCCTACATTACACCCTCCCATTAAAAATCTTTGAATGAAGTGTGGGTTCTTTATTAAGACAAAGTTGATCAGCATATCCGAAAGCATGTTCTGACCAAGTTTGAGGTTCGATGTATGCAATCTCAAGATCATGGATCAATTTACAGTGTGCATGAATATGATTGACAGCTCAATCAACTTAAATTTCCAGCTCTTCCACTCCCAGCTTCTTTGTCTCTTCCTCCCATTCTCAACTGTTGCTCCATTCAACTGCAACTACCACCTTCGAACGATCGTCCTGATTCAATCTACCATGTCAAGCCTACGATTGTCTTGATCCGATTGTCTTTGACTGAATGGCAAGTCCATGGTATGTACACCCCACTACAACCCCTGCCGTCTTCGATACTGCACACTCCTCTGCCACACCCAATCGTAACAACGTTCATTGCAGCAGTTGCAAATAGCGATGTCTTTACTTCATTGTCTCATTGTCTCGAACAGCGTTCACAACTTGTCACTCTACTGCAACACACGCTCTTGCTCACTCCTCTACACCACCAAGCGTAATGCTATTAGCAAGGTCTTACTCCATTGTCTCAAACAGCGTTCTTTACTTGCAGCAACTTGTATTACAGCCTTATCATATGAACAGCAGATAGCCATTGTATAGAGGCAGCTTTATTTAGGTGTAGCAACTTGATTCAACATATACATATTCCAATGGATGATGCCATATCAACTTTCAAATACATACAAGCAATCTTCACATGTTTGAACTGCATTGGGAAACGATCAAGAGAGTGAGAGAGACCAAGGGCCTGATGGAAAAGGAAGCATATCAGCAATGATCACAGGGGGGAGGGTTCTTTATATCAAATACTGGAAATACAATGGTTAGGATGGATGGATGGAGGCCATCAAGTGCAGTGACAGGGATGTTATTGTGATTACATGGCACGTCGTCAGCAAGAAGGAAGGATTCTATCATGTGGATGATGGTGATGGATTGGATGGCATTCGTGAGACGTGATTTGATGCCATGGGAATGGAAGATACATATTGGATCACTGGAGTGAAGGCACGCAGCAACGGCTTTGGGATCAGGATGATACTGATTATGGCGGCAGCTACCAACGATACTGAAACAATGGCAGCTGTTGGTGTATCTGATTCACCCATCATATTCAATTTGGTGATACCGTTCCTTTATTGTATTTACCTAAGACCCATATCAATGAACATGGATTCACATAAGAATTAAAGTATCGTACTATCAGCTCATATGAAAGATGTGCATTATTATGGGATCGATTTCTGATTGAACGGCCTACTCAACTACTGTAATCTTTCCATCCCAACCTGCTTTACTATTACTGCCTTCCAAGAAGTGCTTGAATGGATGATGGGGTGTTTATTGATAAAAGATACAACGTATATAAGCAATGTCCTTATAAAGAGGATGGAACAAGATATATGATATAGAGCAGGATAGCAGCATAATTGACATTGTGTTAAGAAAAGCTTTATTAATAGGAGTAAACAACTAGCTGTGCCAATTCTTAGCCCATCAACCAAGATGGTTTCCAGGTGCGACCACGAGGAGGTGATTGGCAATCCACACCCATAGTTTAACGTCGTTTCGGACGAGCAGTTTAGGGCCATACTCAGGCCAACACTTATAACGCCGTGTCAAGGCGGATAAAGTGTGGTGCATGAATGTCACGTGAAGACTCACCTCGCAGATCATACATCCACCTCCCAGAGGGTGAAGTATTGCGGCATCTTTAAATGGAGCGAGGTAACCCACCTATTTACCGCGACTTTTTGAATTGCAAGTGGTCCCATCCAATCGTGGCTGCTTGAGATGAGTGGTGCGAGGAGGGTGGCAAGGGACTGAGACTGCTTCTTTTTGTTGATGATGGTGGCGTGCGTTGTAGTCTCCATGGTAAGCCCATCTTTGTGCATCAATGCGCCCTGCAACATTTCTAAAACATATGATGATGAGTATGGCTTTGAACTATTTTAAGACGATCGATGCATACCGATGAACTCGTTGATGGGGCTGGCTTCGTCTGTCAGGCACACACCAAGTACTAAACCAACATTTGCTTGATTGAAGTGAAACAAAGAGAGACACGTGAGCATAATGTATACCTTGGACTCGGCCAGTTTGATTGAAGAATGCGACCTTGTCGCAAATGAACGTGTTGTGTATGGATTGTGGCGCTTGTGCCACAATCACTGCAACCTCTTGAGCAAGCTGCGCTACTTCTGCAGCAGACCATTCTCCATCCGTCTTGCAGACGGAAAAGTGGAGCTTTGCCTCGGCTACCACTCTTCCGTTTGCCCCCCCCGTTTGCTGCAAAGCAGCAGGGTGGTTTGCCACCTGCGTGCCACCAACAATGATAATAACGTAGTTTTTTGTTGCTGGCCCAAAAACCACTAGCTACCAAAAAGAAAGAATATGTTTAGAAGCTGATAGTCAACACATAGCCACTTTTTGCTTGTGACATATTTACCATTCGTTGCATGACGTTGATGAGATGGTCAACCTTTTGTGCTGGTCCATCGATTGCCAATTCCTTGCCATCAACCAACTAGACTGTAACGCCTGTAGCGAGCTCATTAAGCTTGCTCATCACTTCGCTATCGCAACCTACCAAATGGAAAGAAAACAAAGTGTGTCATGAGATCAGTGCTAGTATTCTTCTTCAAGTAACGTACCGAACACCTCCACAAGATCGTCCTGCTCGCTCTTCCATGTGATTGTCTTGTTGCAGTGGGCACCGGACAAAGTATCCCACACGTTGGGCGCCATCATCGCCCAAACGGCATCTTCTTCTTCTTCATGTTGGCAATCATCGTCACTTTCATCATCACTGTCTCCGGAATCGTTGTCGGATGATGAGCTTGCTTCATCAGAAAGTTCATCAAGGTGAATGCGCTTGTGAACAGCATGCTGGCCAGGATCTTGAGAAGATACACTGTCAAGTGACGTGTTGGACATGGTACGCTTGAGCGTAGGAGTAGCAGTGGTAAGCATGCACATAGCAGAGGCTGAAGAGGCAGTAAGCTTGCTCGAGGCAGAGGCTGAAGAAACAGTAAGCTTGCTCGTGGCAGAGGCTGGAGAGGTAGTAAGCTTGCTCGTGGCAGAGGCTGAAGCGGTAGTAAGCTTGCTCGAGGCAGAGGCTGAAGAGGTGGTAGTAAGCTTGCTCGTGGCAGAGGCTGAAGTAGAAGAAGAAGAACTGGACATGGAAAAAGAGTAGAAAGGGGGAGGAAAGAGATGCTGCGCAATATTCATCGCGTTTTATGCTCACCATGAACCATATCTAATTCGATAGGGATCATGGGGGCAAGGTTACATTCGCGTTAGAAGGTTTTTTGTTGCAGTTTCCATAGTTGAAGACACACACCCCCAATATTCATATACTTTACCCACTCGTCTACATTCGATGCATCCTTACTTTTGAACAGGATAACGCGTATAATTGACCCATTACATGGATGGTAATTAATGGACATTGTGTAATTTGGTATATTCCTTGGATCAACATACAAATGCATCCGCTGTCATATTGCTGTCAACCAACTTTGAGCGTGTGAAAATTGCGCAGCAACACGGGTACCTGCATCCCAACCAAGATTTGAATGAATGTTTTCTTAACATATATTGTCATGGTGAAGAAGTGATAAGTATAATGATTGCGTGAATGTTGATCTACAGCTTTTGAATCGATAATCGGTGTACAATGTCGGGGAGACACCTCGGATGACTTGATCCGACGCGTCAGCAGCTTTCTGATCCAGAGAAGAAACCCCACCTTTTTGACAGAATCAATCCTTCTAAAAATCGTCTCACTTTGCTACATTGTGATGATCACACCTTCAAGAGAATAAAATGGTATCACTTGGGAAAGATGCAAATAGCTTATATGAATACGCCATAACAGCAGACAGCCTTGAAAGTAAAGAAAATCGATCTCACTGGTAAAGAAAAAAGGGGGTTACCGGATATTGGGAATGCATGCATCAATGTGTTTGTCGTCATGCATCCCAACCAACCCTTTTTCACGTGAAAATTTTTTCACACGCAAGGAACAACATGCAGCAACACAACACAGACATTATTTGACCAGCCATCCCCCTTTATTGTTAACCCTGAATGATTATTGTGGGGGCTATATAAATTACAGAGCATCACCATTAACACCCTTAGACCAATATTGCTTATGTGGAGTAGGTTGTTGAGTATCAGTCGATCGATCGATCGATCACAATCGTGTCTGTACAACAACGCGCTGCATGACACTCGTGTACCATCCAATAAATCTCAGCCGCGATATACATTTACACCTCTTCTTTATGATGACTTATCTTTAAAATACAAAGAACAAGGATGGTAGACAACGACAATGAATAGGGGAAACAATGGAAACAAGGCTGCATGGTGATATGAACAATGAGTCTGTGGCAATGGAGATAAGGGGAGGCTGGCTATAAACTTCCAGTCGGGGGTAAAACGCGTCGTTCCATTAAGCTCCTCTTTGTCTTCCTTCTGTCACTTTTGACTCCAACAAGCGAATGACGTTCCCAATCCAAGTCCATTGACAGTAATCCAAGGCATCTTGAGCAAGATAAGGTGAGGAATCAGGTGCGCGATCGACAGTGCCATTGTAACTAACCTTGAGCAACCAATTAGCAGCTTCCACGCCATTGACACCAGCACCTTTATGAAGCCTTGAACAAACCACGCAGGCGTATCTTTTAACAACCTCATCGACTCGTATTCATGTTTCCTGTTTGTCACCTTGATCCTTATGCAAAAATCCAAAACGACGTGCTTGAAGATGATATCAACAACCAGCAGTAACTCGATCAAGATGATATCTTGTCGCTTCTTACACAAGATCCAATTGACGTCGTACGTATTCTTCCCTATTATTGTACACAAGAAAGCCGAAGCACCACTTTAAGCTGTTCCCTTGTCTATGTTGAAAAGGCGAGTGTCTGGGATGGTTCACTCACTATACTGCATTACGTTTATTATAGGTCGAAGGTGTGGACGATGAGTGATCTTGAAGCACGGTACGTATATCTTTGTTGGATCTACAAGACAAGCCTATTCATTCATGATCCTGTTTATTCTCAAGTATTATCGGCAATATACTGCATTGCTTTGGAGAATACCTATGAACCACTACGCTGGTGAATCTGATCCATCATCTTATCGGTTATGGTAAGTGTATTCCTCTTTCATCCATATACCGTATATCATATCCATACTATCGCTAATGCAATTTCAATTATGCCACAGGTTATGGTGCGTTTCTTTGATGAATCTATACTCAAACTCGGTGATCCCAAGGCACCGATTGTTTTGGTGATGGTGTCATTTGATGGATACTGGGGCATGCATACGTCCAGCGGATAAGGGAAGCGGTTTATTGGATTCGCATTCTTCCTGATCCTAGATTTCCCTGTAAATAGGATGGTGGATGTTTGGCATTTTGTTTTTGTGGTCGATGGTTAACAGTATCCTTTGTTGTAGGACGTCGTTTATTACATTGCTCTATGATATTCTCTCTGAACAACAAGCGACGCAAAGTGTTATTTTCTTTGGAATGGTAGCTGTTTCTAGCGTAAGTCAACGTTTTATTCCTGACTTTTGAAAAGGTCACTCACTCAATATTGGTTAAACCATACAATACGCCTTTGGCGGTGTAAATAGGCAAAGGGAACAAGGCAACTATGGAAGTGCCATGAACAATCATGGATGGTATATGTCACTTTTCGGTATGCTGCTCAAAATGGGTGTTATCCCAAATCTCATCATATACACGCTACGTCTAGCTATATGAGCAAGCTCAAAAGTCTGGCCACACGCCTTACGGGGAAGCTGGTGATAGCATGGCAACGAGACTGCATTTTATCAATTCAAGAGGAGACTACTGAAGACAATGGATTTCGACCCTGCCAAGGATGGATAACAGACGTGGATGGATGACATGGCATGAATCAAGACTGAAAAGGACAAATACTTCCCATAGTGCACGCGAATCGTTGACCAAGTGATTATTGATCATGGTAAGTAATCTGTGAAACACACCCTACGCCAACATCAGGACATGTCAGCTAATTCGTCTTTATACAGTGTAGTTGATGGATCGAATAGAGGGAGGAGAGCAACGAGGATTTGAGATTGTTTACAAGACGCTGGGAAGGGAGATACAATAGCAAATAAGGGAAATAAAACAAGAGTTCTTTTTGACCATCATCCTGGCTCTGTCACAGAGATGGATTCTTTGTGTTGATATTCCATCACCTAAATTTCCTTAGATGTTATGCGGCCTATGCACTGATCAACCAGTCAATCTTGTCGTCTCTCACCATTTTGCACGCCTTACTGTATCCTCATTCTCGTGGATCTCTGGCTAATCACTTTATAATATGTTCATTCGAAATACGAACGTAGCTTTTGGATGGTTCGGATGTTATGCCCCCAGTTAATATCAGTTTTTGCTAGGGAATATAAAAGTATCTATAGCAACCAATATAAAGTATATACCTTTGTTTCCTGGGACATGAAGTTACATTACGTATTATGATAGTCCAGTGGCATTTTTTCATCGTACATGGGGTAGCTGTGGTTGAGCGCAGCATCCCAGTGGCCTGCATAATATCACATAACCAAAAGTCTTCAACCGATCACCCATCTACATTGGCTCCCAATGAGGTACACGACCACTTTACAATACAAGCAACATGGTTACTTAGTATCAACACGTAATATATTATGTGCACACATAGAAAATGTTTATTTCATTGATAAATAAAGACTAACTAGCTAGCGTGTGGCTGTTAGTTTCCTTGAGTTCAAGACCCAAGTACTCACAGGGATGACCTCGTGAAGGGACGCCAACACATCCATCCCCACCTCTCCACACGGGGCACCTTCAACATGTGTCAAACGAGGTGGTTGCAAGTGGGGGGCCACTACAACCAGGTGGAGTTTACGCCTTTACGCCGCACAAGTGATCCCCACAATCACTTCACGTTCGACCACGCTAAGCAGACGTAAGACGATCGGTACCAATATGTCCGCCGAAGAGAACAAAGAAGAAAAAGGCGGCTGCGGATTCTCTGGCTCCTTTCATATTCCTTTCGAGCGGTGGTTGAATGGGGTTTGGTGTTACTGCCAATGGTCATGTGCTGCACACAGCATCCAAAAGCGGGTGACCAGACGATAATAAACCTATTCGTACTCATATGATAACCATCGCATCGTGGTAAAGCAATACCATATCGCATCCAAAGTGCATTCAAGTAGTGCTGCATACGCACAAGTCTTGGATTTAAATCACATGACAGCATTCACAAAATGGCAGATTGCTGAAGTTAAGCTGCTGCATGATGCTTGCATTTTACTCAGACATGCCAGCTCTCTCTTTGAGACCATATAAACGTAAAATAACGCACACCTTTTTGCTATGTATGATCATTTCTTTTATTTACGTGTACATATTGTCTATGATGATGATGATGATGATGATGATGATGATGGGGTTGAGGGTGTGTGGGTAATTGAATGGCGTCAATGTAATGATAACACTGGTTGAATTCAAATTTGGGAACAGCAGCTCCACGGCTTGAGACGACGCTTCTTTTCCTTTTTATCCCTCCTCTGCTTTTATCCCCAATTCACGACATCCCGATCAAGGTAATGTATTATAAAAGAGTGCTGTTGTTGGTTGCAACGTATTAATGTAGCTCTGAACAGGCGTACTCAAGTGCGTCCAAGTGCTGAGAAATGAGCGTGGTTGTCATGGGGATATCGTTGCTGCCTCTTGTTCATTGCTACTCCCGCTCTACGCTTGGCGTCAACAGGTACATCCAAAGCCCAATGTTGCAGCCGACCTTGTTCCATTGACGTGTTGGCTTGTTGTATAGAGGGCAAGTCTGGTTTCAAAAAGTTGGCTCGTTTGGCGCTTTGTTTCGGCTCAACAACACCACACCATGGTTTTTCGGTTTCCAGTAACCAACAACAAAGGGTCTTTGTGTATATGGAAAAGGCAAGTGCAATGGGACAAACAATGAAAAAGGCGTTTATTGTGTATGTGTGCTAACAATGAATTGTATAGGCTTCTTTTGGTCAGGCAGTGCAACTGGTGCATCATCACCTCTTTGGGTTCGACTCCCAGCCTGTATCAAGTGGCCAGTTTGCTGGAAAAGTTTCTTGGTCTTGCCAGTTTTTTATTTATTGAGACGACGATTACGATGATAACCACGCCCACAACAATGACAATGATACCGGCCGCGAGATCCACAACAATGACGAAACGACAACGAAATTCGAAAAAGGAAGCCTGCATGATCCCATTCTTTTCTTGTGTGTCTTGGATATTAGTGGCAAGGAGATTGGTGACTGTTGACGAGTATGAGTACGGGCACGAGTACGGATGATGACGAATGACAAGGACGGCGATGGTGGCAAGGTGGAAAGATAGCATGATAGCTAGATGAAACAAAACATTGCTTATTTATTATACGCAGTTGGACTTTGCTAGCTTGTGAATTTACATAATATAGCTTCGAAGATGGAATAATAAAGGTGACTCGGTTATTGATCATAAAGGAAGTATATGGCTTTTGTAATACAATAAGGAGGAGTAGGATGACCTTGAGAGAAAAAGAAAAGTGATCCCTCCATTGAATTGATTACTGGCTGGGTTAACATGTACAAATTGGTTTATGCAGCTCGACCTTTTCCTACATCCAGATGTGAATGACACCACTATTTCCATACATGTACCTTGAGACACCTTCATTATTGAATGTTGTTTACTTGCATACCTTCCTAAAAGCAATCATTGCCTTTATCCATTTGTGCAGCAACCTGTCAAGGACGTGTTTGTGTAACGACCACGTGTCATTTCACTCAGCTCTCCATCTTTCCGTTAATGCAGCCGACACAATCCACTAGGAAAAAGCAACTCCATCACGCTACAGGAGTATATGTAAAACATAAAGGTTCCTGTATCTCTAAACTTTACCATGAAATGTGGGATCTTTAATAGAACAAAGTTGCTCGTCGGGGCCGAAAGTATCTTGTGTGCAAGTTTCACGATCGAGGTGGGCAATCTCGGGGGCCATTGACCATCCATCCGCCCTCTCTCCTATATTTGGGTCGTTCGCATTCAAAGTTCTCAAAATGAAGCGTGCGGTTTTTATATGAATAGAGTTAATCAGCATGACTCAGAGAACCTTCTTACCAAATTTCATGTTCGAGGGATGGAATCCCAAGGTGATGCATAGTAATTGGCATTTCATGAATTTGACACTTCTTTCTCTCCTGCCTCTCTTTTTATCCCCACTCACGCTATTCCATCAAGGCATCGCTCTGTTGGTCGTGAGATATTATTATTGTGCTGAACATTTATACGTAAGGAGTGTGGTGGTTGGCTGTTGTCATGATGATATCGTCGCTCCTGTTCGTTGCTATGCCGCTCCAGGCTTGGTGCAACAGGTACATTCAAAGCTCCAATGCAACAGCAAAACTTGGTCCATTAACAATGAGCTACCTCATGTAGCTTGTGTTTGACTTCAAGACATGCGTGTACAAGTTGGCTCATTTAGCTTTGAATCGGCTTCGGGTGGTTCGGTTTTCAGCAGCCCGGTGTATTTTTTGTCGTGCTCACGTGCAGCAGGGAACTGATGGTACATGAAAAAGGCAAGTACAACTGAAACAATGAAAACTCACTTATTGCTCTAATTCCAACGATATTGAACCAGACAATGATGGTATACACTACCTTTAGCTATAGTTGTAGTTACCTTTATAGAAAAGTGAAAACAGAAAACCACATCCTTGGGAGTATTGTATGTAATAAAAGACAAGCTTGTTTGCTCCTTTATACCATTATAATAGCTTCTGGTGCCTTATAATGAATGTAACTCTTCTTTCTCTGGCGAAAAATGACTTGAATAATGTAACAATGACCATGAATTGATTGTTGAGTCAATATACGCCGGTTCTCAAAGGACATGGATGGTTGTTGCTGATCTCATTGCTCAAAGTATCCAATGTTTGATATAATGTGTTTGGACAAAGAAAAGCTCGTCTGAATGGTGGGTTGTAGCTTTTGTCGTGTATCTTGTTTTGCGTATCGAGAATGTCACACAGGCGAAATAAAGAGAATAGTAGATAATTCGATAATGTTTATTCATATGTGAAGGTAAGAATGTAATAAGGATATGTGAGGTCAAAAGCAATGTATGCAAAAAGAGAAATCAATCTAAGTGAGGATCCGACACTTTTTCAGTGAAGAATCAAGAGGAATGAAGGAAAGATCACGTGATCCCAAGAAAAACAGAAAATCATCAAAAGAATGGTTCAACCCGGGTTCGAACCGGGGACCGCCTGCGTGTGAGGCAGGCGTGATAACCAACTACACCATTGAACCGAGACACCTGTCGAGTATCGCGCGCGGCGAATTCGAAGCCTTTTTATATCTTTTTCGGAACTACTTTTACACCAAATTACCCCTTTTTGCACCAACTTACTCCCTATTTTGACGATCAACAACATTACCCCTGAAAACGCATCGCGCGAAACCATAAACACCACCTCCCTAAACACCGTACCAGCCCCTGAATCAACTACTGAATTCACTCCTGAAGTTACCCCTGACTCAGCTTCATCATCCCTTTCCAAAAGGAGACGTTCAGTAGTCCCACGCCCCTCAATCCTCCCTGTTTCGAAAAAACCCCTGATTCACGAATCAAGTTCCTCGGAATCAGAAAACATGTCGACATCACGTAGACCCCCATCAATTGCACGCAGCCCTGGTGCCACAACAGAAGACAGACGCAACCGTGGCTCAACAAGATCACCCTCACCAGTCAGATCACGTGCACGTAACTCACAGCAGCCAACACCTATGCCAACATGGAAGGACATCACTTCATCTATGGGATATGATCCTCTTGAAGCACTTCAACGTCGTCTTGAGGAACAAGCAGCAGACACAGCAAAGCGATTCAAGCTCCAACACGACCAACTTGTCCAATTTGATTCACGACTACAAGCTTTACTTGAAGAAAACGCTACACTAAAGGACGAGCTAAAGGCTGCACATGCCGAAATAGAGGACTTGAAGAAACAAAACGAACAGCTAGCTAGTCAGCAACAAACATCGCAATCGTCGCAACAACAGCAACCAGACTCGAATGCGGATCCCGATGCAATGAATGTTGAAGAATCACTCCTTGGTCAAGGTCCAGATGGCACCATGTCATCTAAATATGCCCACCAATACACACCTCCCAAACTTGGCCAACCCAAACATACCTTTGCACAAATCGCGAGCAAGAGAGTATCATATCCCAAACCAAGTCGCAGCAGATCTCGTTCACGTAGCCATGTGCGAACATACACCCCAAAAACAGTATCACCAGCAAGCATGGAATGGGCAAAACGTGGCTTCAGAGATGCCGAGGATGAACCAAAGGGCTACAGCTTCGTGTATCTCAAGAACCAACGCCGAACCAAGCATAGCGAAGTACGCAGAAGACTAAGACTTCTTGGTGTCCCACAAGCTCGCATCATAGACATCCAATTTCCAGGTAAGGGAATAGTGGGGCTGCTCATTCACTCATCTTTTGAAAAGGAACTGTCGGATCTGCTTAAAAAAGCTGAGATTGCCATGGTCGAAGAATACGACCCCACAGCAGCATCTGTCATTAGTGATCCAAAGCTTGAAGACCTACCAGACTCAGAGAAAAAGATCCAGGCCAAAGAAGTATATCAAAAACGCATGCTCCGTATGTGCTTGAACCTTCCACAGGCACATTTGGGATACAGTATCCTTCGATTCTTCAACGAGACCTCAGGCGTCCACCACATTGACAGCAACAACTTGGATATCTTTAAACGACGCAAACCAGCACCTTCGATCCAAAGAAAAACAAGAAGCCAAGAGGATGAAGAGCTTTTTGTGTCCACCAAGCAAGCTATCAAAGATGACAAAAACAATGATGATAAGAACAAAGAGAACAAGAACAAAGATGCAGATGCAATGGAAGAGTAAAAAAGAAACAAAAGAAAAGAGAGAAAAAAAAGAAAAGAAGTAAAAAAGAAAAAGAAAAAGTAAAAAAGAAAAAAAAAGAACAAAAAGAAAATGACTTCCTACATACCAACAATAAGATTCGCAACATTTAATGCAGCAGGAATCAACCGGAATCCTGACGAGATCACCAAATTCTGTAAACAACAGCACATCGATTTCATACTGATCACTGAAACCTATCTCAAAGAGGGTCAAAAACTTTACACGGACTGGATCCAACACCACAACTTTGCCAAGGTACCTGGAGAAGCATGTCGTATTCTGAGGGACTAGCCCACCATCTTTATTCACACTCAGCATGATTGCATCATCTCATCTATATACACACGCGTAATCACCCTAAATAAATCTTTGTCTTTCTTTCTCTTATTGAGTCTCACGGACACTTTACTGCTACCAGTTCTCTCTCTGCTCTCAACACACACACGCACATACATCTTCTATTTTATTATATCACATTTTTTCTCCGTGAATTCTTTTCATTCTTTTTTATCATGTCTGCCCCTGCCAACAACAACGCTACCAACAACAACACCCCTACCAACTCTCCTACCAACACCCCTGTCGGCTCCTCTGTCAACGACAACAACAACAACAACAACAACTCGTCTGGCAATGCACCTGACCGCAATACGCCCACGCCTATGTCTGGTGTTGAGCCAACGGGTGCTGCCGCATCCATTTACGCGGACCCTTTGAGTGAAATCCACATTGATATTTTATCGATGAAGGATAAGCTCAAGTCCTTGGCTGTGGAAAAGGCCCGGCTCAGCACCAACAGACATAAGTCGGCTGAGGTTGAGCAACAGGTAAAAGAGCTTGTTGCACAACAGCTCGCATTGCAGCAGGAGTTAAAAGCTGCCAAGGAAACTTTGACTGAGCTCACCAGTGATTTGCCGTC
>JNEU01000462.1:0-10085 GCA_000697475.1 Lichtheimia corymbifera B2541
TAAGACGATCACGAAGGCCCATGAAGATTGCCAGCATGGTGGAAAGCATGCTACGCTTGCAAGGGTAAGTAAATTGGTAGATCGATTAAATGTTACTTATATTTACACGTGAAACGTATATAGCTTGCCAGGTACATACACTGCCCCGATCTGTTTGTACGCAAGGTTATCAAGCATTGCAGCACATGCGCAACGCATTACATTAGAGGTCGCCCACAAACAGCTGCTAGAGCCATTCATGCATCAACATTCATGCATATTGTTCAGGTAAGTCCAGCGTATTTAATCTAGATGAAGTGTGTACCAGCTTTACTCATACATAATACAGATGGACTTGATTGATTATGGGGGACCTAGTACTGCACGTGGCAGGGCACGCTATATCTTCCATATCAGGGACCATAAATCCAAGTTCTCGTGGGCATACCCTCTTTTGAAGAAGGATTCGCATGTTATTGGTCAAAAGCTGCATGAACTGTTTTGTCTAGTTGGTCCTCCAGTAATTCTACAAAGCGATAATGGCGGTGAATTTAAATCTGACCAAATGGTAAGGGTTGAATGGAATAACGCCTTCAAGATTTTCACTAAGAGCTACCATGTAGAAAGCTGAGCTGAAGCGTAAGTGGCCTACGCTACATTTTGTACATGGACGACCACGCTATCCCCAGGCTCAAGGCTTAATCGAACGCGCAAATCAAATCCTCAAAAACAAGCTGAAAACCTGGGTTCAGGACCATCCAGAAGCCAACCATTGGTCTGAAGCCTAGGGATCGTCGTGTATGCAATGAATACATCATACACCAGGGTTATCAATGACACGGCGTATCGATTTGTGTTTGGGCAATCACCACGACCGGATGCACACCATTTACGCGGTTATCTCGAGTCTCTGCAAGGCGATCAAGAGGAATTGAATGCGAATGACATTGATATTGAGGCTGTTGGAATGCAAGGTCTTAACGAGGAGGGAAATGCAGAAGACCTTTACGACAGTGATGAAGCGATGTATCATGCTGCACAGAGAGCTACAGTTTTTTCTGATGAGGAGGAGGACGAAAATCATAGCGTGCGAGTCCACGAGGGAGGCTTATCGAACGATGAGACGACCAATGGTAAGTCTTCACGAGCTTCAAAGAAGTAACGATTGCCAAATGCGCTAACAATGGGATAGTCGACGACCGTATTTCAAATGCTGGTGATGTGCTACACCTTGATGATGCAGCAAATGATGTGGCTAGCCAAGGTAGCTATGGAGCCATTTCAAACGCTCAATGTAAGTATCATATGCAGCATACTAAGTATACTATCGAAAGCTAATTTTGTAAAAGATGAAGCCGATGATGAAGAGCCAAGTAACGATCATGTACGATATATCGAGCTTCGTACCCTTAACGGTCAAGGCCTAACAACAATGCCACTCGACGAAATCGATGATTATGCTGATATGTACGGTAACCAATTTTTGCCCAGCGTGAACACCGCATTTGAAGTCGATGATGACGGCAATCGTCAAGATCTGAACATCCAGGACATTTTTGATGACGACTTCAATGACCAGTTTTTGCCAACGTTTGATCCCGATGCCAACGATATACATGCGGAGCAACTCGATGATCCATCCGACCATGAGAGCAATGGTGGTACGGAATCCATCGATGATGCATCTTGTGACCATACAAGTCGTGATTTGTATATGCCACCTCGACATGACGCTATTCGTGAGGCAGCGGGAAGACGCTACGACCAAAATGTTGAATCGATCCAACAGCAGTAAGTCTATTGTATACCATTCCTTGGCAAGGTTACTAACGTAGGCATATAAAAAGATTGCTTCAACGACAAGGAGAGCCACCCCTTTACGGTATCGGTGACTACGTTGGTGTTTTCATCGATAAGCGTGATCGTACTGCAAGTGACCCCCATTACCTCCCATGTGTCATCTATGACACGCGAAGATATGACGATGGTCCAATGCTGTACAAGGTTCGATGCAAGGACGGAATCCTTTCTACTAGTTATCATGCTAGAGACCTCAAGAATTTCAAAGGCTGCGAATTCCCGGATTTGGAACACGTCATACAGTCACCGGTGGATAAGGATACTCCAGTACTCTCAGTGCGACATGCTACAAGGCTAATGCATGGTTCAGGGCCAAACGGTAATTCGATCACTTGCAGGTGCAGCACTGGATGCAAAAATGGAAGATGCCCATGTCGTCGAGTCAATAACTATTGCACTCTGAAATGCCATTCACAAAGTACTCGTAACTGTAGCAACACCAATCTTCCTTCCACTTCTAATGGGGGCAAATCTCGCCGTCATCGTATCAGCAAACCTGAAATTGCCCGTCGCCCAATCACTCGATCGTTATCTACAAGACAAACACGGTCTGCTCGCAGATGAGCATATAAAGAGATGATCCTTCGACAACATTAGATATTATAACCAACAATAAAGCCAACATGGTATTACCTACATCAGTGATAAACCATAGAAGTTATTGATTCAACTACTATATCGTCTATGAATGATAGGGTAATAAAATTAAAAACCATTTGTATTTGTGTCAGTTCTTGGACAAAGACATATTTATTGATCTGTATCATGGTTTATATACAGATTCGGAATGCTAACTATAACTGACAATGCTAATTTACGATGTTTACGATAATCCCGAAATGACCCGGGTCGTTTCGGGAATGTCTGTGTAGGCTGAAATGACCCGGGTCATATTGGGATCCGGTTTTGACCCGGGTCATTTTGGGTTATTTCCAGAAATGACCCACATCCCGAAATGACCCACAACAGATCATATGGGTAACCAGCAGCAACCGGTATTACGTTTTGGTGTCGTCAAGCGTTTTCCCATCATCATCTGGCGGACTGTGTTATGCCCAATCTGTTTGGTGTATATGTTCCAGCTCGCATCCTCGTGCATGTGGATTACTCTGTATCAGCAGCAAGCAAGAGACATTCATCTTCGTATGGCATCGCTCTGATTCGACTACTGTATGGCTTTGGTTGTCAAGTATTGTCCCTTTATTTGGAAGCGATTGCAATCCTTTATCTATGTATGAATTCCGTCGGCGTCTCGTAAGTGTGCTATCTCTGGTATACCTCTATTATTCAATCTTCTCACTTGCATACTATCCAGCATTCATCTTCCGTATACAAGTCGAGTGCCGGTGTATAGCGCATGTTGCCAAGTGGACCATTCCAAACGATCGTTGGATCTTAACAAGGTTTTATGCATATGCCTGTCATTGGTACGTAACCATCCGTTCCTTCCTACAACGCCTACCAACCTCTTCTCTTTTATAGCATGTGGACTATCTGGTCTTCGGTTGCTTTGGACGTTCAATGGATGTAGCTCTCAGTGCTACATGTCATGTGATGGGATTTGAGGATTGTCTACCATATGATGTCTATAAGGGAGTCCTGTCAAGGTCAAGGAGCAAAGTCTATACGTAGCATGTCGCAATGTCAATATACCTTGTTACATCACTTTTGTTGGACGTTTCTTTTTATGGAATCTGCAGCAACACCCAATACTGCTGAGCGTTATATTGGTGTCTACATTTCATTTGAACCATCTCCTGCTGCGCACGGATGTTTTCGCTGGATCATGTCAGCATACGCAAGAGGCAGCAATGAGCAACATCATCCATATCATCTGATGGCATCACCATTATTTGGCCCGCTGATGTAATTCGTTAGTTAGCAGTTACTTCCAAGGACATCTGACAATGTGTCTTCCTTATGCATGTATCAGATCAGCCAGAAACAAGCAGCAGTGCATGGGTGTTTGGTGCTCCCTAGGGCTACCACTGGCCCATGTCATTCATCATCAAGTAGCTTTCCTAGCTCCTCTGGAGAACGGCTATCGTCATTCACTATTTATGCGAATCTCTCTACGAACCAAAATGGAATTGGTTGTTGGGTGGCAACAAGCATTGTAGACTTTCATATGACTTTGGGTAAGTAGTGCCTCCCTAACATAAAAGCTAAATTAGTGACATGCGCATTTATAGAAAGATCATTCCATCCTGCCATCGTTTTCAGTACTCTTTGGTGCCATGAAGGCCTATTTGCTCTTCCTACCGGTATCGTACCGGTTGCTCTTGTTGTTAAGGACCACGATCTACATTGCATTTGATGTATTTCGGGAAGGAAACAAGCAGATCGTCCTATGCCTGTTGTTCTCAAGTACAATCGTGTTGATCTGGAAATGAGCTACCTGAAACCTGTCTCTTTTATTGGTGTATGTTCAAAACAACGTTTATTTTTGGTGCCATGACTGATATCGGTCTTCGACTGCTTGAATGGATACATTGGGCAATTCGTGCAGCACGCCACTGCTCTCCTCTGTGATGTTTTGTCAACACCAGGATTTATTTGATGCAGTCCACTATATGTCTGTGATGATGCCAACGCAAGAAGATCGCTTGATGGCAGGCAGTGAAAAAGCAAATTGGGTGTTATGGAACGACGATTGAAGGAAACTACGGCTCCACCTCTTTTGCAAGCTTATTGGCGATGAGCAACTAGTTTATTTGTTTGATACTCCAGCCTGGTGATCGGCTTTACCGACTACATAGACCCCTTACCACTCCCAACATGACAACGACCACCACCTCCTCATTCACCTACAACACCCATCACTACACAAGAGCACATAGAGCATATTACACATCATACGTTCATCAAGATAGAATAGCACATGCAATAGATTTATTAACCAATAAATAATCATTGGCTTGGAGGGTACCACATTGGGCATCCATATATAATAGATAGTGATTATTTTTACTTGTATGAAAGACAAGCTTTATTATTTAAAGAAGAATAAAACTAGCTATGCCAATGCTTAGCCCATCCACCATGATGGTTTCCAGGTGTGACCACGTGGAGGTGATTGTCAATCCACACCCTAGTTTTTTGTCATTGCGGACTCTTGCTGAGGTTTGGCCGGGTGGGGTGATTGGGATACTTGTGTAAAGTGTTTTCGTGTTTCGTGACTCACCTTGAAGTTTCGTAACCCATTCAATTCGTGGGTGTCTTGATGGTTTCGTGGGTACCCGAACCCCCTCCACCCAGCAACGTAACCTGGATACCGTGTTTCGTGACGCTTGTTTATAGTACCTAGCGAGCCATACTTGCGGTCTTGTCCTGGTGTGTCCTAGAGCGAAAGAGGGAAAGAGAGACAAGTGGGAGTTGCGGAAAAACGGGCCTCTTTTTATACCAATGTGGGTTGCTGCGGTGGAAAACTCAAACGGGGAACTGCGTTGCCGGGCGAGCACCAATCGTTGCTTAGGTAACACACGCACAATTCTTCTTTTTTCCATAAGCTTCTTATCCCATTTACTCATAACCACTCAAGTCAACTTGGTTTTGGCTATTAGAAAAGTGTGTTTCTCTCAATGGGAGGATTTGAATGGTATATCTTTTGTCATGGTTTAGTTTACTTTGGGATTTTTATTATTGCCATAGCCACGTCGCACAATTTCCTTTTTAGATTAGGGTGACACAGCTTGGGCCGAGCTCTTTCAGTTGACCGCGGTAGGCCATGACGCATTCATTTTCAAATAAACAGCCGTTGGTGTATTAGAAAAATGTGTCCGGCTCATCGCGAGGATTCTAATGGTATATCATATGTGGTGTTTTACTCCACTTTGCTCCTAATTCAATTTGTATGCTCATCAAACCAAAATCTTCTTTTCGGATTGAGGTTACACAGCTCGGGCAGAGTTCTTGCATCGACTGCTGTAGCCATAACGCATTCGTTTTCAAATAAACCGCCTTTAATGTACTAGAAAGATGTGTTCTGTTCATCGAGAGGATTCCAAGGGTATATCAAATGTGGTGTTTTGGGTTGGCGTACTATAGAACCGTTTTGTATGGCAATCAGGCCGATTTCTTTCTTTCGGATTCGGGTTGCACAAACTCGAACACAGTGTACCAATTGGTAGAAAACTGGTTCATTTTCAAGTAGACCTAGTTGGTGGTATTAGCAAAATCTGTCCGTCTCGACGCGACGAGCACAACGACATGCTGTTTGTGCTGTCCCGTTGACCTGGAAACACGCTACCTGCAGCTTGTCTCTTATTGATTGATCTTCAACGCAGCGTTTACTATAGCTGCCATACATAGCTGAAAACACTTTTTAGTTACCCAGATGGACACCCTGGACATTCTTGCAGCAAGGCAACGCCCACGTTTGTGCTATATAATCACGGCTGGAACTATACGGTGCACTCCTTTTATTGTGCATTGTGGGTAGGGATATTTATGTCTGTTCGGGATGATGCATGAGCTGATATGTATTTGTCATGGCAACGGTATTGAATTTAGGTACACCTTTCGTGGCTGGCATCCAACATAGCGAAGTATGGGTCACGGTAAAGAAAAAATGAGAGGTTTGATAAGCGTTATCCGCTGTCCACGGATGATGGTAGCCAACAAAATGTCCCACACCCATACAGCATCCATCCTAAAACTTGATCCTTTTAAGCGATCATTAATGTTGTATGAACCAAATTGTATAAGATGCCATCATCAAACATACTTGGAATAATAAAACTAACATTCGATGCTTATTTCACAGAAAGCTAAAACTGTTTGTTTACGGAGATGGTGGATGGTTGCTAGGAGACGTGCCGGTTAGTGACATGAGCACAAGACAAAGATAAGGTACTGATTTTCCATTGACGTTGACCAAAATTCATTCTCAAGGCCCAATCTCCTGTCACGCCTCCGCTATTGTATCATCATTTGTTTTTGTGAGCCATGTTGATTTATCTTTTCTAAGGATAAGCCATTGTTATATGTGTTCTCACAACCGCAACCTCATGAGCAGCAGTGTATACTATGTCCTTTTGCTCTCTAGCAGAGGTCTTCCATATGGCTATACAGAATGGTGATTTCCTTTTTATGCATACATATATTAAGTGGTTTTTATTGACCGAAAACAAATGACAAGATGCGTATTGGTGGTAATAACATGGTTTGAGAAGATGATCAAAGGGCGCTGAAGAAGTCATCTATAATAATATTCATTTCAGGCCTGTCTTCTGCGAGGCGACGAATTGGAATCATGTTCACTGGATCCTTATCATACACACGAATGCACCTGAGTTGCGGAAAGGTTCGCAGTGAATCCCAAAAGGCGTCATCGAGGTCCATGTCCATGATCGAAAGAGCAAGTTCCTCTAGTTGTAAAAGTCCCTTCAATGTATTGATGGCATGGGTCGATGGAGCGTTGATGGAATTGAGTTTAAGGCACGATAAACGAGGACATCCATTCACAAGCCCGTCAAGGAATCCTTCCATTTGATGCGGCTCTTGTGAGCGTCCATTTCGAGAATCCGCACATTTCAAAATTTGAAAATGGACTAGTCCATTTCAAGTACTCGAAATGACCTAGGCAATTCTTGAAATGTGCTAGGTCATTTCGAGGATTTTGAAATGTGCTAGGTCATTTCAAGATCATATATCGTAGTGCGTCCTTGTCATGGTACAAAGCCGAAATCGATGTTGTTATTACATAGACATCGAGAGCCAATGTGATAGCGTGATGTAAATAAAATTAGAAGTCATAAACATTCTATCAAATAGCCAATATGGTATCGCATTGCATATCTGAAATGCTTTCCAATCTCATGTGACCATACCGCTGTACAACGGTGCTTGCCTAAGTTTATGTTGATCATCGTAGCTTATACATACTGCGTTGATCAGTGTATGGCTGCGCACTGCGTTCGTGAGAGTGAGATACAAAAATAGATCATAGACGAAATGGGAACCAGGCTTATGGTTCATGGTATCATGGAATTATAGGAATAGTGCCGACATGTCCCGATCCATCTAATGTCACTTATTCCGAAAAACCGAAACTCAGATCAGTATTACTAATTTGCATTAGTAAGCGCGGAGACATTTATCCGGTACAAGCGATTGGCGGAATACCATCTTATATACGCAAAAAGAATGGTACCAATTTTAGTCTCAAAAATACCTGTTGCAATTAACTTGTGTTACTGTTGTATATTCTTCATGTCAGCATATATATAATATGTGCTTGCAAAAATGATCAACCCAGAATTACTCTTTCTATTTTACGTGACCTTTATTCTTATGTCAGCGAACAACCCAAGCTTTTTCGGTGTCGAACGCGAGTGGTTATCGAAAGCCAAGTTTGCCAAGCTTATGGACGACTATGTTTCGAACCCCAGGCCCAGTGACCCAAAGAAGACGTCCACTACCAATGTACGAAATAGCGACAAGACATTTATCACCCTCGAAATGTATAACGATATGAAACGTGTGCTTCAGGTAATCTAAATATTGGTTGTTTTGGTTGACCTTGGGCAGCGATTCCAACGTATATATGCATAGGGACAACAACCAACTGCGTCACATGAGGCAGGTTTCCCTTATTGGGTACGTAACACATTCAAGCTCAAGTCCCTACCTGGTGGCACAACTTGCATTGTTCGTAAGGAAGGCAACAGGAATGCCAACAAGTATATCGCGATCAAGGAGCACCTTTACGATATGATTGCAAGTGCGCATGAGGCCACCATCCACGGTCGAAGAGATGCAATGAAGGATAAGGTATGTGCTTGTGATAAATTATTTTGCACATGATAGCATCTTAATCATATCCCTTTTCTAGTTCAAGGACTACCTTTACTGCCCTTCGAGATTTGTCACCGAAGTAATCAAGCATTGCAGTACTTGTGCACGCATGCAACCTAAGAAGCAAGTCAAGACATCAGCAAGAGCCATCCATGTTGACTCGTTCCAGTCAAAGCTTCAGGTACATGGTTATTGCATTAAAAACACTGTTTCATGTTTGGCGTACTCATGTATGGTAATTAACGGCAATTTTAGATGGATCTTATTGACTTCAAGGGCAAAGATACTGCCAATGGTGATATGAGATACATTCTCCATATCAAGGACCACCGTACCAAGTACTCGTGGGCGTATCCCCTTCCAACCAAGGAAGCAAGTGGAGTTGGTAGCAAGTTGCACAGTCTTTTTTATGAAGTTGGACCACCTGATGAACTCCAGAGCGATAATGGCAAAGAATTCACTGCAGATGATATGGTAAGTTTGTCGTAGATTTTATTTGCATCATGTAATTGACAGCATCGATCCACGATAGGTTAACAGCATCAAAAGCAAATGGCCAACCATCAAGTTTATCACAAGTTCAGCATACCATCCGCAATCGCAAGGCTGTGTTGAGCGTGGAAACCTGACGCTGAAACAAAAATTGAAAATATGGGAGAAAGAGTATCCCACGAAGCATTGGACTGATGGCCTTCCCGAGGTAGTTTATTAGATGAATACAACGTACTCAAGACCTATCAACAATACCCCGTATCGTTTGGTTTATGGTCAAGATCCACGTTCTGAATTGGCATCCGTTATTGATTATGCTGCAAGAACAGAAGCTATCTTGGCAATGGGCGATCCTGAAGGTATCTTTGCTATTGATAATCCTCAGGATATGGACGTGGATACTACTCATGACGTCGGCAATGAAGACGGCCAACAAGAACCACATCACGATGATCATGGCGATGCACATGATATGTACCATAACGAAGAGCCACAACAGGATTATGATGAGGATGTAGCTCCTACTTCGCCAGTGGAATCTGATAACGGCCTTGAGGCTTACACCGATTATTTATATGAACAAGGCTACAATGGCCTATCATCGGTGGGAGATTTGGACTACGATTCTAATGATATGTCATCCGAGCATAATGTGGACTATCATGCCAATGATGCATCATCCCTGGATATTTTGGGCCAAGGTGAGGATCAGGAAAGTCTTCCCAGCGATGCGTATGAGCCATGGTACGGGATCGAGCCTTCTGGAGATGAGCTATCCCAAGGTAAGATGATGCCATTTACTTTACAACATGCATGTGTAATAATTCATTATTGCTCACACTGTTAATTAGATGCTTCTGGATATGCCAATGACCTACATCACCCAGACAGCTCTGGTTATGATCCAGCCATGTATGATGATTTGGTGAGTGATGGCCAATTGGATGAGTTTCTCG
>JNEU01000466.1:0-37541 GCA_000697475.1 Lichtheimia corymbifera B2541
CCCCGCCCGGATTCATTGAAATGTCATTTAGTATAAATAACCTTGGGATTCCCTTTCTCGGCCTTGAAACTTGGTATGAAGATTCGCTTGGTCATGCCGATCAACTTCATTCATTAAAAACCGTATGCTTCATTATGAAATTTTGAATGGTAGGATACAGATGGAGAATAGTCGCGTGTGGGCCGCCCTAGACCTCCGAGATTGGCTTCCTCGAAGATGAAACTTTCACACAATGTACTCTCAGCCATGATGATCAACGTTGTTCTCATAAAGACCCCACGGTTCATATAAAGATTTTGAATGGGAGGGTATAAATGTAGGAAAGGCTAACAACTGATGACAGGAGCTCAAATAGGGTATACAGTTAATGAGCTGATGTGTTCGCTGCCGTGAGCATTGCGCAGGGCAGCTTATTACAGACATATCCTCTTATTGTTACTATGGATATTAAGGATCAAAGGATCCTTTGAAGATGACTACTGCTATAACATGGTCATGATTGCGTAGATGCGGAAGCTTATTACTCCATCATATGCAGTGTTGCACAAGCTATTCACCGAGGAATCAAAAGTCTTCAAGCGAAGCGAGCAACGTGGGCCGCTAGTATAGCAATTATTTACATGAAAGTATTATGATATTGACTATGAGTATATATATACATATATGAGGGTGTTTGTCTCTATGAAGAACGATGCTTGTAGTGGACGTCTTCTTGTTCACGTAATTTCTCTGCAGCCATTTCAGGTGTGATGTCACGCTGTGGCTCTCCCAGCATTTCAAATCTGCGTTGTAAAAGGTGAATGGCCAGGTTATTGGCAATGCTGATATAACTTACCCCACTAGAAATTTCCGGACAGTAGCGCTTCTTAATAAAGGAGGATAAAAATGAATATGCAAGTGGGCTTCATCGTGATTACCGCGCACAGGTGATTGATGAATGCCCATGGAATAGGGAAAAGGGCACTCAAAAAGGTTATCGTATCGACACGTTATGCGACGTAGCACATCTGCTAGATCACGTTGTTGATCATCTGTCATTTTGGACAAACACTGTATGTGCGTCTTTGCCAGCACCAGGGTTTCAAATGGCCACACAGCCCAAAAAGGGACGATCACCATAAAGGAATCATTCTCAACAACGATGCGTTCTTTTTCTTTGAGCTCACGATTTGCATAATCGCATAATAAACATCTTCCATGATGCGTATCACGATAAGCATTGAGCGAGTCGAGTTCACGTTGTGGCTCAATGGGAATACGTTCCATGCACCACATTTGGCCATGCGGGTGGGGATTGGAGCACCCCATGGCTGAACCCTTGTTTTCAAAAATCTGCACGTAGTTGATATAATCTTTGGCTGTCATATCACGGTAGCACTGGGTCCATTGTTGGATGACACCAAGGATTGTGTCAACATCCATCTCAGCCATGGTCAAATCATGACGTGGTGAAAAGCATACAACTAAGCAGTCGCCACGCACCCCTTGTACTCGAAGCAAGTCATCATCCATGACATGGTTGGCGGATGGTTGGTCTGGTCTTAACGCTGCAAAGTCGTTTCGAAAAACAAACGTCGATGTGTACTCGGGATTTTTGTCACCATGAGCTCTTGTGTTTCCAGGACATAGATAGCAATTGGTATCGTACTCGGGTTTCTTTTCTTGGCTCACTTTTTCTTGTTGACCTTGCCATGGACGTTGTGTACGGTGTGGTGAGCAAAGTACCCACGTGCGATTGAGTGGATTATAACGGCGATGTGTATCGTTCGTTAAGTCAAAAGACATTGGAATAGGATATCAAAGAATGGGAGAGACAAAGAGGAGAAAAGAGATAAAGAATTGCGAGGGTTCAATGTGGGTCATTATTATTCGCGACTGCATCATCACACGCACAAAATCGCACTCACGTATGTGGCATAACAAGAGGTGCTGGGGTTTCACAACAGACCTTTGCCTTTGTTGTTGCAACATTGATTATGTAAACCAAGAATGATGAAGCACATGGCCACCACAATCTGTGTGAGGAAAAAGGTATCTGACGTAGGTGATGCATTTCCCAATCATCACATACCTAAACAAGCCAACGCTATCATTGAATCATGATCTCGTAGCTTTACACAGATATTTACTAGTCTCCTTGTCATTCACGTGGAGCTGTTCTAGTCCACTACTATCTCTTACTCAGCCATCTGCGTGATGAACACATCCCTTTGATCATACCGATTCCATTCTGCTTCCATGTGTCTTCCCCTTATTACAAGATTGTCACGGATGCAATGGTCAATTGTGTGTGGTATTATTCGGTGTCGGATGAGTATTGCTGGTGAAGAAAACACAAAGAAACATCGCACATTCTTTGTTCCGAGATTGCTTTTCCACCGGTCCAATTCAAACCATGAGTAGGGGTTGGGGGCTATCAGAGGGAGTCTACGACGAGAACAGGTAATAAAGTAAGGCCTCCTGCCACTTAAACATACAATGCATTCTTAAGATCGACATCCCTTGAAGGTTAGGGGATTCTACAAGCTTTTGTGCTGTAAGAAAAAAAGATCGACGCCAGGGACTTTTAGTATTTTGTGTCAAAATTCTACCAACATAGATACATAACTATATCTCCCGTTCCACACCTCCGTATGCGATATCCATGAAGCATTGTGGAAATAGATATTACATATCCACATTGCTTAGTCGTGGTGTGCAAAGGCGTGGATGAAAGTATACACAATCGCAGCATTCTATGTATAGCAAATAAAAAAGGGATGAGGCTAGCTAGTCTGTAGTTCATTTACCACCGGCAATGACAGGATAACGTATAAGCTAGCACGCAGAAAATAAAGAGAGCAGGTCTCCTCATTGACCATGATGATGTTCTCTATAACTCCTGTTCTCGTATACAACGGCTTCTCCCTATTCTTGATCCTAGTTTGAACTATAAAATAGAAGAAAGAAAGATCGACGTGCTCAAGCAAACCAAAAAGACATCTTCTTTATCCGCGTTCCTTATTATCCTCAATATACAAGCGACTGTGTTGTGTGCTGTGTTCCCCTCCTTTCATTTATACCATGTTGCCAACATCCCAACGATCGTTCGGTGACTTATCGCCATCCTCCACTGTCATTATGTCAGACGCTCATAGCGGCGACTTTAACAAGGAGAAAAAACAAGAGACTGAATATCAACACCACGAAGACAGTGAAGACAGTGATAAAAACAACGATGATGGTGGCTATGGATGGATTGTGGTGCTGGGCGCCTTTTTAAGCATGTTTACCGTCTTTGGTGCCATGAACAGCTGGTGAGTGGGATAAGACCTCGCATCCTTTTATATGAGTATTCGGTATTAATTCTAACCTTGCATACATACTTTAGGGGTGAGCATCTTGGGGCTGATAGCGGCAGCAGGGATGGCTGTTGGTGGTGGTGGGAGATCGACATCGCTTTTGAACTGACATGTGTATGTGTGTGTGGCTGAAATATAGGTGTCATTTTGAACTTTTATGTGCATCATGGGCAATTGGAAGGAATGACTACACCAAAGAGCACAGCCTTTGCTCTCAGCTTGATTGGAGCTACCACATCCTTTGTCTCGGGATTTTTTGCGCCCTTGGTACGTGTGCTGGAAGCCAACTGGGGGTTTCGACGCACCATCTTATTGGGAATTTGCCTCGTCAGTGGTGGTCTTATTGCATCAGGATGGGCACACCAAGTAAGTACATTTACAGAAAACAGAAAATTGACGTTGACAACTCACCTACGTGCTTTTACTAGGTATGGCATCTCTATTTGTCACAAAGTCTTTGTTTTGGCCTCGGCTATTCCATCTTCTTTTTGGTAACCTAGCACAATGAAAGCTTTGTTCATGCATGTAAATGCTTAATATGGTCTTTTTTTTTGTTCACCAGGTAATTTCCAAAACCGTGCCAGAATGGTTCAGCCGTCGACGTACAACCGCCATGGGCATTGTTATGAGTAGCGGCGGGCTTGGTGGACTCACATTCCCCTTTGTCATTACACCTTTGAATGAAACCTTAGGCGTATCATGGTACGCTTTTAAGAAAACATGCATATGAGTTCTTTATTGACGACATGATGCAGGACATTTCGTATCCTTGGTGCAGCCTTCTTTGGTATCAACCTCTTGGCTAGCTTCCTCGTCAAGCCCAAACCACAAAAATCATTGCCTTCGACAGCCACATTGGCCTCGGTACCATCCATTAAATCCTTTAGTAGTATGATCCGCTTCAAGTTGCTCAAGGCAAACGTCAATCTCAGCTTGTGGTGCATTGCCGCCTTCTTGCAAGTCGTGTACATGAACATCCCATTATATTTCTTGCCATGTAAGATATAAAAGAAGGGGAGATGGAGGATACATGCAAATGTTGACAACCACTTTTTCAGCTTACGCCACGCAACTGGGATTGTCGACCACCCAGGGATCATCCCTGGTCTCTATTACAGCCGGTGCAACCTTCATAGGCCGTCTTACTGTGGGGTAAGATTTGCTATGGAGATTGGATATATGTATATACTTACCATACTCGGCTTTTTAGTGCATTAGCCGATCGTATTGGCAACATGAATGCATGCATGATCTTTAGCGTAATTAGTGGTGCTGCCTGCTTTTGCATTTGGACCGTTGCTTATGATTATGCAACGCTCATTGGCTTCGCTGTTGTTTTTGGATTATTTGGTGGATCGTATCTCACTACCAGTGCGTATATGTCATTATTCTTTTCTCCATTTAGCTAACCCCATTTCTTCAAAACTGCTATTTTATAGTGCCACCAATCGTTCAATACATTGTCCCTGAGCAATTTCCTGAAGGGTTAGCACTGGTGACATTTGTCACAAGCCCTGCTTATGCTGGACCATCCGTGGCCAGCAGCCTTGAAAATATCAGTCAATGGGAACCATTTCTTGTATACAAGGTGTTTTGTGGATCGGTCTGCATTGCCAGTGCTCTTTTAATCCTGGCACTGAAGATACGTATCCATGGTCGACACTTGCTGGCCAAGGTTTAATCTTACATCACTTCCATTCATCATACACACGCACACACACACGCACACATCTTTTGTATGTATACACTGTTTCACGCAAAATGTATCTCCTTGTACAAATAGTCTCCCACACACAAAATGCATGCTTGTTTGTATACCATCACAATATCCAATACCACGCACTAATTATGCGCATGAAACTGCATTCGCAAAAAAAAGGCTTTTGTATTTTTTCAAAAAGGGGAGATTGCAAAGGGGGATTAGGGAACTGGGTGAATTGGGGAAGGGAAATTGGGGAGAAACAAATAAAGGGGAAGAAAAGTTGTTGAAAGGATGGATGATTGAGAAATAACTGCAAAAAGCAGAAAGTAGAAAAGAGTTGAGAAGGGGAGAGAGAAGAGAGAGATAGAGAGATAGAGAGGATGTGATTGAGAAGTAAGTGTCTGTGTCAGTAAAGAGGTAATTTGGATGTGCGTTGTGCGGATCAATTGGTTGGTCAATGTAACAAGGGCCAAGATCTCCAATACGGGGTTGATGTCGCTTGATGTGGAAACTAGACCGATGATCATGGCTTGTGCGTTGGAGTAGTAAGAAGAAAAAGATGAAATGAAAGAAAAAGAGAAGGAAATGGCGACGGAGATCCTTAAACATATGACAGGATTGCTTCTCCAGAACGCCCAAAAGAAAGAAAAAGTATATAATACAAAAAAGTGTGTGGTGTGAGAGTGTGAATGTGAGTGTGTGAGTGTGTATGCAAAATCACAAAGGATTGCTAGACGGCAAACCCCAACAAGAAAGCAAAAAACAACATGTACAATGAAAGAAGAAAAGAAAAAAAAAGAAGAAAAAAGGCTCGAGGAGCGAAAAGCAAGAAAGCAAAGTGACAATGCAAACACAAACAAAACAAGGATGGGGGATTACCGTCTAGGCGGATATCTTGAGCATGGACCAAAGGCCACGTTGGATCTCGGACAAATCGGTTGTTTCCAAAGGATAAGCGGTTTTCATGGGAGGTGGAATCATCATCGTCATGGGAGGTTGTTGGTGATGTTGAGGAGGAGCGGCGACATGGACAGGGAGATGAGGATTAGGTTGTTCACGAAAAGCTGGCATGGGCAGCGCACTGGGAGCAGGAGCATTACTAAAACAAGGACCACAGTACACTTGGATACTAGAACGACGATCATTGTTTCTGTAATAGAAACCCCGTTTGAGCAAATGCATAGCATACAGTCAATCATGATCAATCATTTACCTCTTGTTGGTAGCGGTTGCCATACCAACACGTTGATGCTGTTGCTGTTGCACCTGCTTGGGTTGCTTACGACGTTGCTGTGGACCACGTTTACCATGATCGGAATCATCAGATGACTCACTGCTGCTGCTGCTCGAAGTGGTACCACTGGCAGAAAGCTCGGGAACAGAATCATCAGTCAAGGCTTGCTTGACACGACGACGGCGAGATGACTTGTTAGGAGATGACTTCTTTGATGTCGCCATGGTGGAATCTTGCTGCTGCTTGATGGGCTTAGCAGATGGGGTTTCCGCAGCCTTGGCGGACTGAGCTTGCTGCTGTTGCTGCGACTTGGCATGCTGGGCTTTCTTTTTCTTGTAACGGGGTTGTTGCTTTGGAGACTTTGGAGTACAAGCAGTGGTGGAGGTGATAGCAGTGTCAGACACAGCGGTGTTGTTGTTTCGTGCAAGTGCGGTTTTGTTGGCCATGGGAGATAATTTGCTTTTTTTTTTTCTTGGATAAGGGAGAACGGAAGACGATGATTGAATATGCGTGAAATAAAGACGAGGGAAGATGTTTATGTGATGCTTGACAGATATATGTTGTTGTTGATTCGTGTACTATATCGGTGAGTGCGTTATGAACATGTAAAAGTGTGTGTGAAAGAAAAGAAGAAGCAGGGGGGAACAAGAGCAAACAATCGCTTAAAAGGGTTGGCAGCACAACCAAATTCATTGGTTCAGGCTGAAACATTTCGATATATGCCATTTCCACTCAGCGACCCCCACCTGTTCTCCCACCCCCCATAACCCCCAAATTGCTGTGTTGTGTTGTGCGCATGGGTTAGCAAAAGCAGCAATAGTTTATGCCTTGCGTTTTACCATGGTATCATGCTCGATAACATAATGGACATGTATATGCAGCATGTATGTTTATCAAGTTAACCATGTCCTCTTGTTTAACAAGCTGAAAATCACACCCCTTATTTTGCAATCGTTGCATATCATGGCAATGTGTTACAAAAGCGCCCTGGTCACGCATGAAGCTAATGGCTCCGTTCATCACTCCATCTCAGCGAGAATGTCATGAGAGGGAAAAACTATGTTAACCTCCCTTGTAGTTCCTCATTATCCCTATCCCTCGGTGGAATAAAAGCAAGTATAACAAACTTATGTACCCATGTGCACACAAAGTGGCTACCCAATCATTCCTTGAATAGGTGTACTCTTAAAAAAGGTAGCGATAGTTATTTGTGATCTATTTTAATATACGGCTACACCAGACACCCCACCTGGTGGATTGCACATGGCTTCGTAATCCTGCTGCTGCACTGCACTCCTCTCGGTAACATCCTTATCCCGCTCTCCTGATACAGATGCTCACTTGGCAATTCGCCGTAAGCAGCTACATGACGGCTAACTGCTGCAGCTGAGGTAACTTGGCACCAGCCATAACAATAACAATAACAATCTACTATATTTATCCACGTAGGCGAAACGAAAAATCCATCATCCACGAGCAGCGTGTTAATTAAGAAAGCTTCATTAGGACGCATGTTTTCTCGGTGATGCTGAAAGTAAGTTGCAACTCTATCCTTTTCGGTAATCCATCATCTGCACAGGCCACATTGGTTATTACACCATGAGAAGAACTAGAATCCTCTCCCACCATACATACATCTTGGCATTGATGTCAACCCTGACGTCTTTTTTATATCGGCTTGTTTCAATAGCAAGGCGGGCGGGGGAATGCTAACATCTCATACCCAGCCAGTAACTGTGGTGTGAGGTTTAGTTGCGTTTTTTCCTTGTTGCTATGCAGAAGCGGTGACTCAACTTGTATAGACCAACGCAGCAACTGCGTGAAATTTCGAATACGTCATTTCACAAGTGCGTAGATGAGCCATATACACACACACCACGTTCTCCTCAGAGACTTCTCTCCCCTCCTCTTTGAGCATCTTGCATATGCCGCCTCAAACCGAATTAATGCTGATGGCGATGATGAAGAAGAAGACAAGTGGAAACCCCGCATGATGTCGTTGATCGACATTTGCATTTATTCATGTCTCGACCCACACCATGAACAACATCAGCTCCGATTCTGCAGCAGATGACTGACCGAAACAAGGTTGAACTTTTCGAGCCGTTGTTTGATTTCCGGGGACGTCTCAAGGTCTCTCACATGATGTGGATAATAAACTACATTTATGGGTCTTGCGCCGCTTTCGAAATCCTTTGAATGGTAAATGTTTACTTGTGTGCCACGTGGTGTGTAGCGATGAAAAAGCATTGAGAGAAAAAAGGGGGGATGATGAGGAGAGAAATGGTTTAAGCGCACCATTACGTCAATCCATCCAGGCGTAATTTTGGAGGAAAACTCCCACTTTCAGATCGGGCTTGATGAATGCTTTACTCACAGACAGCTACATCCTCCATCTCCTACTATCAACTATCACTGATTTGGATATGTTTTATTGTAACTTTTATGGACAAACTACAGGTCAAGTCATCTATGATTATAGGATGGTAGAGAAAGTATGCTTGTGTGGGATAGAAAAGCATGTCATTGTGTGCCGCAGTCACCGCCTTGGAACGACTTGAAGCTGTGTATAATCGCTTTACTTGCAGACGCACACCTTTTTCTTCTTTCCAAAACCGGCTCCACAACCCCGTTCCTTCAGTATGCCAAAGATCAGGACGCAGAGAACAAAACGGCCTCCAGAAGGCTTTGACGACATTGAACCAACACTGGAAGAATTTGCAAGGAAGATGAAAGAGAGTGAGTGATCGATTGTCAAAGGGAGCGTCTAAGGCATGGGATGGCGATTAACCACAGTGACCTTTTTCTTTTGTCTTTCAGTCGAGAATGAACCACACGAAGGAAAACGGATAGTGGAGAGCTCATGGCCCGTGTTCCGCATTCACCATCAACGATCACGGTATATTTACGATCTCTTCTACAAGCGTAAAGCCATTTCAAGGGAGTTATACGACTACTTGCTCAAGAACAAGTATGCGGATGCCAACCTTATTGCAAAGTGGAAGAAGGTATTGTGTTGTTGCGTTGTTGCTATGGGCGAGCATGACATCCAACTCATCATCGATTCTATTATAGCCGGGCTTTGAGAAGCTGTGCTGTCTTCGTTGCATCCAGCCGCGCGATACCAACTTTGGCACCACCTGTATTTGTCGTGTTCCCAAGGAGAAGTTAGAAGAGGGCAAAAAGGTCGAATGTGTACATTGTGGCTGTAGAGGATGTGCTAGTGGTGACTAAACAATAAACAAGGGAATCAAAGGGAATTAGAGAAAAGAGAAGTTTACTTTGGATTCGATGAAACGATAGCCATGATGACTATGAGGAGGAGGATATGAACGGGTGTGGATGGATGAATGTGAGAAGGACACCTTATCAATAACGATCAGCAATGTTCCCTATAACTAGCAAACGACTTACAACCATCAATACAACATTGTCGTCGATCACTGCATGAGGGGTTTAACGTTAGTTTTGCTTTTATCAAATACAACATCCGTTATTATTGCTTTGGTGGTATACGTGGGGTAATAGCTTTCTCATTGTTACATTGCTATGGTGACACTACCGCGTACGTGGCATAGTTGTATGACAAGAAAAGAAGAGCTACGAGCAAAACAAGGAGGGCTAAGGATGCATAGATCGCCATTTTTCATGGTGCATGTGATGCCAGAAGAAAATCAATAGAGACATAAAGCGCGTTTCAACATAAAGAAGGAATGCACACAGTCATCAGCAAGTTGTTTTTTGACTTTTTACTTATTGTATGCAACGATTACAGTCAAAGGGGTCGAGACAAAAATAGAGAAGACGATACAGAGGGAGAAACGATGAAACAATGCGCGCCTACTTTGACTCTTCCTTCTTGTTCTTGGGGTTGTCGGGGGAACTAGCCCAGTTTTGAGCCTATTCAATGACACAATGATCAGCCGATTTGTCGTCACGTCAATAAATCAACCATCTCGATGAGAAAGACTTACCGCCTTCTTGAAAGCCTATCACAAGGGCGCAAAAAAAGGAGAGAGAAAAAGTGCGTTAGAGGAAAAAAATTTACTAGTAAAAGGGACGCGCGTACATTGGGCAACGCGCGTGCACAGCGCGCAAGCGCGCTATTTCTTGTTACTTTTTCAATCAGAAGAACAAGAAAAACGCGGTTGCCCATGATTACGTCTCACAAGCAAATGATACTTACCTCCTTATGAGCAATGCCGGGGTTTTCAGTCTTGACCTTGGCAAGTTCTTCCTATTAATCAAGCCCGCATGTGATTAATTTCATTGTTCAAGAGCAACAGGATATAAAGAAAAAAGTAACCCACCTTCATGAACTTGTTGTAGGGAGAGATCTTCTTGGCTTTAAAAAGAGGGATATATATGTGTGAGCGTGTGCGAATGATCAGGGAAACACGAGGGGAGATTATAATAGGAATATATGGGGTCATTATGATGAGTCACCCATGTCCATAAGACATACCGGTAGACTTCTTAGTGGTTCTTTCCTTGGCCATTATGAAAAGTTGTTGAGCAGGGTCAAAAAAGGTGGGATACGATGAAAGTAAGAGAAAACCGAGAGGTTTGTTATATAAGAAGAAGAAAGAAAAGGAATAAGAAACTCTCAATTCTCTCACTTTACAACCTTTTCGGCTGGTGCACTCACGCGTCCGCGGCCACCTAAAAATTTTGGGGCCAATCAGAAGCCTTGGATGACTATGCTTATCGTGTGTTATGTGCCTCTCATATCGCCCTATACACCAAAAAGGCTATTCATGGTTTGCTTTCCATCTCCCCCTCACTTTCACCCAATCGACATTAGACTAGTAGCGCGCCGTCTTAACGCACCACAGGCCATCATCACACAAAATGACATCAGCTCACGTAGTAGGAGAAGAAAATGACTTGTAGGCAACCCATCCATGTGTGTGGGTTTAATCTATGCATAGAACAGCACGTCGTGGAAGGCGAATGGATGGCTGCCAAGGAGAAAGTATGCGGAGCTAACTCTCCTTAGCACTAGCAACAGTGTTATGAGTCAATATATACGAAGGACGGGTACTGTATGCATATAGCGCAACATCCCATCAGCGCACCATTCACACCACAAAAAAGCAGAGTGAACCAAGGCGAAACCAAACGACAATGACGGGGAGCCCGATATTGACTAGGCACACACATATGCTAAGTCTCTTGGCTCTGCGGCGAGTTTCGGAGGGATATAGGGATTCAGACCAAACCATGCTGTATTTGTTGCACAATTGCTTACTTTCTCGTTTCCATCAGGACATAATGATTCATTCAGTGTGGTTCAATAAGCTGCAGCATCATCATTTACTCTTTCCATTCTCCCATGTAAAAAGATTCGTCAAAGTGAACGTGTAAAGGTGGGGCCGGCCACACATAAGCCGCATTCACAAGGATGATGGAATAGATGCACTTATAATGATCGCACCCATGATGCAACATATATGGATGTATCGTTGCAACAATTACTGTTTCACATTATTGGGCGTTGTACTTTGACTATACTCGCTTACATTCTCTATCATCACTCCCCTATTAAGGTTACATAATAGGAATCATCCTAATACGCCCAAGCAAACAACACCATGATCAACAACCACATTTTCACACACCATGCAACATTATCCATTTCCATCCCCCCATAAACGCATATTCAAGGATCATTGAGAGTGAGAAGAAACACTTATATTTCCATTGATACGATCATAAGAAAAGTATTTACTTCTTCTCGTCACCAGTGGCACGGGCTACAAGAAGAAATGAATGAGTAACGCTGAGCTATATCACTACTGAATGAAGGCTGTTGGATCAATACTTACTGTAGATGACCTGGCGGTGGTGTTGGACGAGAGGCTTGATAAGACCTTGGGACTCAAGCTCACGGATAGCAATGCGAGCAAGGGAGCCGTTCAAACGAAGACGATCGACCAAGACAGATTGGGTGATGAGCTTGTAGGTGGGCACTTCCTTGAAGAGACGCTCGTAGGTGGGCTTATCCAAGACAACCATGTTGTTTGCCTTGTCCTTGACCTTCTTGGCGGACCATTTCTATAACGCAAGTATCGAATGAGGAAAATGTTTTGTTGCAACATGTACCAACATACCTTCTTAGCCTTCTTACCTCCGGAGGAGGAGCTGGGGACAGCCTGTTTACCCTACAAACGAATCGATTCATGTCAGCTCTTCATCCATCTACGTATTGATGCATCCATCCATCCATTCTGTGCTGTGTATGTTGCGTCTTTGGATAGGTGGATATGTGTATGGTTATATATGATCACTCACCATGATAATCAGAGAGGGAGCAAATGGTGAACCGGACTCACATCCCGTTTTCAAAGGCCCAAATTATTCACACTCCGGAAGCACCAAAGACCTATACTCCTCCTTCAAAGCCGCTGTCAAGTACACGCAGTCAACCCAAAAATCTTTATTAGTTGATTATATTGTGTACGTGCATAGACGATGGATAAAATGCATTGCTTTGATTAAAGTTGTTGTTTTCTGTGGTCCCATTCGAATCAATTATACCTCCCTCTGCTCCAGAAGCATTATTGGGGAAGATGCTACTATATGTTTGAGCCTGTGATGAGGATGATGGCATCATTAAGGTGCTCATATTACTTGACGTTGTAGAGCTAGGCGATATGCTGCTGTCACTAATAGACATATTGGCTTGACGCTTTGATGGGTGATTATGATGCTGGTGGTCACTGGCAGCATCCCCACCACCAGTGACATCAATAAAGCTGTCGACATTAAAACCAGCCAACGCGCTATGAGTGGATTGCACGGATGGTGCATGTTGTCGATGTTGAAAAGACCGTTGCTGTTGTTGACGTTGGTCTTCGATCATTTGCTGGTGCTGCCAATACTCCATGTTGCCAAGGAAACCTGTATCCATGATCTGTTTTCCAAAGTTGGTATAACTCAACTTTTCAAGATCCACAGACCAATAACTGCCTTTGCTTTTTTTCCTGCGACCACCATCACCATGACTATGGGATGGGCGTGGTATTTTCATGAAACAGCGATTGAGGGAGAGATTATGGCGGATAGTATTCTGCAAGATGACTTGTTTGGTATGTGCATTGATGTGGTACACTGCATTATTGTTTACCTGCCATCCAGTTTCATTTGCTTCATACAGGTTGGGATAACGGGATTGGATCCAATCATATATATCACGCAACGTAAGACGGCGTTCCGGAGACGTAAGGATAGCTTGTGCTATCAATGATGCATAAGAGTGAGGCGGACGTCTACGCTTACGAGGTGCTGGTTTAGGAACCATGATAGGCGATGGATTGCCAAGCATCATAACAGGATGATTGGATATCTCAGCATATGATTGGTTATAGTTTGGGTATGCGTTAGGTTGCTGCATAGGTGAATGAGCGTGTGGTGGCATATTGTATTGATTTGGCTGTTGCAAGTAGGGTGGTGGTGGATGTTGGCGTACTCTAAAGCCCGCCATATCCTTGCTGCTTGCGTTCGTTGACATGACATAATATTGTTGTGGCAATGTTTGCGAAAAAGTGGTTGTGGAGTCTGCTATATTTTGCTGTGTGCATAGCTCCTGTTGTTGTTGCTGGCCTACTTTCCATGATACAGGAAACATTTTACTGCTTTGGGGATGCATTGTACTATGAGTTTGAATAGCTCAGCAAAGAGGAAGATTGATCCTCTTGTATCCTAGCGCACTTACGGCCCCATAGCTGCATCACCTCTTTTCATTTCATCATTTCTTATACGATGCATTGTTTCTTGGTTCAAAATGATGGCTGTGGATGCTTTATAACTTTCAGTCCCTTATTCAAGCTCATGATCCTATCATCTCGGGATAGCACTTTTATACCCATAAAAGCTCTAAGTTCTTTTCTAAACGGAAATATACTCGCATCCAATCAGCCAATATTGCATGAATATATCAGACAAGGTTGCTAACCAATGAAAAAAACGATATTTCGTTATCTCGAAACAGCTGGTTGTATCCACCACAAAGCTCGAGATTCATCAATCATGTGATGACAAAGAAACTCAAGCAGCAATCCAGTAGCTCTTTTTTCGTTTTCTCTAGCTTCGGGACCATGATCCTTTGACAGCTTGATAGGCAAATGCAGCAAGCTACTATATGAAGAATATCTTCCGATCGTCTTGCTAGCCATAACAACTCTACACCTTAGAGCTTTACTGGCATATCTAAAAGCAGGAACCCTATGAAAAAGAGTCCAGCGACGATGATATGTACGAAAAAGGGAAACCATGACAAGGAAACAGCAACCGGAAACAAATGAAACCTATCAGCATGATAAACGTCCCATTTCTTCTCGAGACATCATCATCTTCCCAATGATAAATGCAATAGATGGAGGTGTTTGGCGAGGCCAAATCGAAGCAATAAAGTCATTTGTTGCACCAGCAAAGAAAACATAGCACTGGACAGCGAGTTGCCATCGACCAGGACCTGTAATTGCAACATGCCGGTGATAGGCTTATATATATACGGATGGTTAGCATTCATTGTTCTCGTGTTTTCATTGTTGTTTTATTGCAGCATAGCAAACATACGCTCGCAAGGCTTACCATTTTTACGATCAGCCGTCTTTGAGCATGAAGCAAACAGCAGCTGCAGCCCTTTATTGCCGAGACACCACCCTAGTGCTTGAACAAAATCCAGCATCTCCAATCATAAATATTCTCAAAACGTTTGGCATAACCACCAACTACAGGCCCCAAGTCATATGTAAGCCTTTTTATGCATCACAATGCCATTGATGCAAACCTTTGTGCATGCATGCATTTGCTGAAACCAACAGCCGATTCGTACAAATATAATGGCGCGTGTGTGTTTTGGAAGCGCTCTACATTGTTCGTAAAATTTCCATATACGCAACCGCGTTGCCATGGGAAAACCTGCAAACCATGGTGAAAAGGCGTGGATGGATACGAGCCTTTTGAGAACCAAGTCTCACATACAGCATCACTGTGTTGGCTCCTGCTATACTATATACGGAATACATGGAATAGCCCGAAGTGAGATCAAGAGCACAACGTGTTACATTGAAGTTTACGTGCTGTCCTTTCAAGAATGTGCTTGATGAACAACCAATTTCGAATTCTAGGGGCACCCGCGTTGTCAGCTAGCTTTTGGTAAGTGCTATCCAGGTGGAAAGGGGTATGGTAATTATTAGGTATGAAACCATGGTGATAAAGCACAGTAAATCTACATGCAACTATATTTGGCTTCTTGATTACCTCATCCACTCGAGAATAGAATAACTTAAAAGGTACATGTGGGGATCAATGAATATGGTACATAGATCGGCTATCCTCTTTGATTGGCACTAAAAGAAGCATTGCAGAAATGGGATGACACGTTTGAAAAAGTGGATGAATAAGAAGTTTAACGTGCTACAAGCATGTGACACCCAATTCCTTTACCAGGATGTTGGTCGGCAGTTGAGAACTTTTTTTTTTCACAGTAACTGCATGTGCCATGGCAACGGCCCAAAAGGCAAAAAGCGCAATATGGGAAAACTAAAGCAGAGGTGATCAGCAGGTACCCCGCAAATGGAAAAAAGCCCGCTTTTCCCCAGGTAACTATAGGGTAAGGTAATCCATCACTTTTCCCAAGGTATTGGTATCGTATATATGATTCTGTTGCTATGGGAATAGTCTATCCAGCGCAGGTGCCACAAAAATGTATCACCCATAACAATATTTTTCATCCTCTCTTTGCTATGCATAACACCCCGAATATCCCAGCTTAGCCATTTTCACACACTTCTTTCTTCCTCTCTTCTCCACAATTTCCTCGACGCCCGACCGACATAAGAGCTATCGAAAAGAAGGGCGAGTCGTGGACAATACAAGCATATCCACATACACACACACATACAGAATACAGCAACACCACGTTGTGAGATATACGTATACGATTATAGCAATAGCAGCAGCACATGGTCCAATTGTCGGATTATGGGGAGAGAGTGGTGGATCGACTAAGTATGCTAGGCAACTGGCTTGCCGTCATCGTCTCCATCCGCAACTTTTTCATATGCTATCATCAATATCGACGTACTCGAGGCAAAATGTAAGCATAGAAAGTGTACTATGAGATGTTTATGATGTACGAAGATCTCATTCTTCGGTGGCAACACCATCAGCCATTGCGTGAACATTGCTCAGGTCGTAATATTAGGCGTGCATCGGTTCCTGTACGGCATCATCCCGATTTTCGAGATTACCACCTGCGACTATTACCCACTTCTTATATCGTAAGTCAATACTCCCTGTTGATTTTGGTTCACTTTGCATTATTATCCAACATTGACAACTTTGCCTATTCATAGATTTTGGCATATTAGTAGGTGCATTGCAGTTTACAACCCATTCCTGATTCCGCCATCATCATTCACACGCTGACATCCGATTCGCTCCGTATATAGCCTATTTACTATTCTACGTGATCATGTTCATGCGCCTTATTATTCTCGAATCCGATCGACACTCACTTTGGATCAAGGCGATTGGTATTACCCTTATTGCAGTACGGTTTGCTGATTGGCCTTACGAATTGACATTCCAAAACGTGGTGCACGATATTATGAATCAGCAAATCCAAGCTGGTGGCACCTGCTGGGTTCAATGGTATTATAGTTGGCTGGGCCCTTATTGCCCTGATTTGTTTCGTAAGACGTAAAATTCACTGACAGTGACACATATATCATAATGCAGGGGCAACGGTGTCATTATCTTCAACTTTGTCGGTGATTCACTAGCAAACCTCTTTCTCAGTGGCATGTTTGTACGACGCTTATATTTGCATATCCGCATGTCCAAGACAGTGATGAGCCGGCAAAACCGCCTTATTGAGCATATCGCACGCAAATCTTTAATTTGTCTCATCTTTACCTTCGTCGTCAACTTGGCTATGAATTTGCTCAAGATTACTGAATACATTGGTGATCGATCAGATGTAAGTACAGCAGAGATGTGTGTTGTTGGACAATATAGGAAACACACTTATAGCATGGTGAGCATAGGCATTCACGGTTTACTTTCAGCTGATTGAATCCACATTACTGGTGGAAGCGTTACGCGTGGAAGGTACACCATCATCGGGACAACCGGTTTGTGAAAATTGTGGCCTGGTAAGTTTTGTACATAATAGTAGTAGTAGGTGGTATAACAAAAAGAGAGACTATCCTACGCATCCTATCCTCATCATCATTGGTATGCAAAAATAACCAATACTTATATATCAACAGGCCCTTCAGAGCAATTTTCTTGAGAAACAGCCAAATCATTCGCACCACGAAGAAGGAAATCATGCTAATCCTTTGAGGACAGCGGGTACCAACGAAAGCATATTTCGTGAACTTTCATTCTTTGATGCATCCTTGTACAATGACGAAGTGGTATTACGCGACAATAACAACAACAACGACGACAATGACAAAGGTCATGATAAGCAACCAAGTTCACCAACCGTAAGCGTCCTTTCACCTCGCCCTATGCAACAACCCGCTATACCCCCACCAGTGGCAAGCCCTATCTCATCAAATAATGCAATGGATCGCAGGCGGCCATTATCACTATCACAGGTTCCAGAATGGAGCAACAATGATTATCGCATGTTTTGATATAATGAAAGCAACATTGTATATTCCCTACCCAATATAATAGACCGCATCTACACGCAAGATATTGACACCTTCATCTCGCTTTAATAAGCAAATGATGGGTGGCGAGATCCCAAATGAGTTGATCTGGAACAAAAACCCCATATTCTGAGATGATTATATGTCATCATCATCCGTCGTCGGAAAGATTCATGTGCACGAGGTATAAGCCTATTGCAATCGGCACTGATATGATAGGTATATCTTTATTAGCGCCCAAGTTAAACTACACGTGCCATACATGCATTGATGACAAACGATAACAAAGGAATGTTGAGATACGCATGAAAAAGGAATGCAACGTCAATCGGCTCATTGTCTCTGAAAGAGCTAGGTGGGAGGAGTGAGTCGATAATACTGCTTTTCAAGGGTTCAGATTGCACTTTGAGATAAAAATCGCCGTGAGTGGATCAGCAGTTCTCTCTTTTTTTCTCCTCAATCGAAACAAACGGCACATCTCTTTCGCCTCCCGGAAAATTAAATGTCAAAACAATCTGAGGACGAGAAGGCTATATCAGTCATAGAAACGGTGGTGCCAATTCGAGAACAAGAAGATGCAAAGTCGGACGCGATATCCACCGACGATTATTATGATGCACGTGTTGACCAAGATGTAACCGAAGACAGCAGCTTGAACGAATTTGGACATGGCAAGGGTAATATCCTTACAGCATACTTTAATGTGGTATGTGTGGTAGCTGGCACTGGTACATTAGGGTTACCCAAAGCATTCGCCGTGGGTGGATGGCTCGGTATCCTGACACTTTTGCTCGCACACGCCATGGCCGTATACAGTGGTATTGTCCTGATTCGATGTCTGTACTACAAGCCTGGTCAACGATTGCATGATGTCAAAGGCATTGGCACAGCTGCATTTGGTCGCATTGGTTACCTGGTTGCATCAGTGCTGCACTTGCTCATTATATTTGGTTCTCCTGCATTGTACCTTGTACTAGCAGGTAGCAATATGCATGAATTGCTTACTCACACGGTAAGGTCTCAAGCACCATTATGCTACTTTCCAATAGCCATTGATCACATCACTGTTATCCTTAGTCGGCAAAGCTTTCGCAACCAATATGGACCATCATTGTGGGTGTCTTCCTCTTGATTCCCTCGCTTATTCAGCGTACGTTACATGAGGTGACAGCTACATCAGCTATAGGTGCCGTATGCACGATGATTGCAGTCTTTGTTATCATTATTGTCGCCCCCATGGACCTTGAGCAGCATCCCGAACGCCATCCAATTCACGATGCTGTCATATGGACTGGCTTTCCAACTGCCCTGTCGACCATAGCTTTTTCATTTGGAGGAAACAATACATATCCACGTATGCTTTCCCCCCTAATCTCATGCCTTTTTATGCTAACATGTGCTCAAATTTAGATGTTGAGCATGCTTTGCGTAAACCACATCAATGGAAATATGCTGTCTCGGCAGGGTTGACGACGTGCACACTCTTGTATTTCATGACAGCTGTTCCAGGCTACTACGTGTATGGAAGAGATACCCAATCACCCATCTACAACTCACTGCCTATGGGTGCAGGTCGTACTATTGCCACGATTGTCATGACGATTCACGTGATTCTTGCAATCCCTATTTTCACCACGTCATTTTCGCTCGAATTTGAGCAATTTGCGCGTGTAGATGAACATCGTATCGGTAAACTTGGTGCATGGTTTGGTCGTGCCGTGATACGCACCATTACCATGGTAATCCTTGTGGTATTGGCTGTATTTGTAAGTATATGGTTGCATCATGCTCACACGTATGGATGATTGTTGACCGCCAAGCTCTTCACCAGGTACCCTTCTTTTCTGATTTCATGAGTCTCATCGGTGCTCTGGGTAACTGCGGGCTCGTGTTTCTGCTTCCCGTTGCATGCTATCTCAAACTCACTGGATGGCGCAACAAAAAATTTTACGAACTAGCATTTTGCTTGTTGACAGCATTTCTCGGTATCGTCGGATGTATCTTTGGTACCATCGATGCTATCAAAGCACTTGTTAAAGATTTCCAAGGCCAACAGTAGCCATGATGCATATGTTATTTATATTCCCTAATCCCACATCCCTTTTGTAAAGTCCCCTCTTTGTACATATTCTCACAAACAAAAAAAGAATTACTGGTGTGTACATATCAAGTAGCTCGTTTATTGCGATGACCAATGTATTAGCTCGTAGACATTATTGTTGTACCGAAGCATGTATTATTGTACTATGAGTTTGCTTTTTGATTTATTACATTCGATTGAAAAGAAAGATTGGTGACAAATGGGATGGATGGAAAGTGAAATAATGTGGGTATGATGAAAACAGTGCCAAGTGAGTGAGTGAATGAGTATGCTTCCATGTAATACTTATGCCTTTTGTGCAGCATTCCTATAAGAAAAAAGACCATGTAAGACACAGGTTTCCCAAAACCAAAAGCTATTTCCCCTCTTACATTGTATCCAATTGTTCCTTGAACTTCTTGTTGATATCTTGGCGCTTGAGTTTCTGGGCAGCTGTCAACAAGCCGGATTCAATGGTCCATTCCTCGTGACACAAGTGGATGTCAAACAACATTTCAGCAGGCTTGAGGCTAGCCTCCTTGCCAGTGGCGAGAAGCGACTTGAGAACGGCCTTCTTGACCTTATCATCGTTGCAAATATCTTCAAGGTCCTTGGATGCCACATCAAGTTCGGTAGCAAGCTTACGTACTGAAGCTTCAACAGGGACAACCAAAGCAACAGGGCGAGGACGGAGCGAGTCGGCGTAAACGCAGATATTGTTGACATAGAGACAGCTCTTGTAAAGCGATTCGAGTTTCTCCAATGCGATATATTCACCATTGCTCAACTTGACAAGGTTTTTCTTGCGATCGATAATGGATAGAGTGCCGTTGGGGTTCCATTGAGCAATATCACCAGTCATCAACCAACCATCCTCAGTCACCGTTTCCTTTGTCAAATCATCACGCTTCCAGTAACCCTTGGTAACTGATGTACCACGCACCCAGACTTCACCTTGAGGAGTGGGGTTGGTAGAAAGGTAGCCAGCATCAGGTACATCCACAAGCTTGATCTCAACACAAGGTACAGGAGCGCCCACGTGACCATAACCGAATTGTTCAGGAGTCATGATAGAGCACATACTAAATGACACATGTAAGCATGACTCAATATAGGAAAAAGGCACATCAACAAAGCACTTACCCACAGCCTAACATCACGTCGTTCCAAGACAAATAGGAAAATGTAGTCAGCAGCCAAGTCTAAAAAGTGAATAAACACACTCCGATCCTAACAACTTACTTTCTGTCATGCCATAACCACCTATATAAAAAGAAAAAGGCAGTTAGTTGGAAAGCCCTGGGGATATCTCAATGAGTAGCGTGTATAATGCTTACCAAGAATAGGGCAAACGGTCACTGATAAGAACTTTTGTGTTTCCAAGGATAAGGGAGCGCCACCGGACAATGCAAAGCGCAAACGACCACCGACTTGCTCTTTGATCTTGTTGAATACAGCCATGTCAAGGAATCCAGTTGGGAGGTGACGTTCCATGAGCCAAGCCTTAGTAGCAAATGCCTTGTGGAAGATCTTTTGGGCTTGAGGAGATGTTTGGTTGACCTTGGCAAGAACACCTTTGCGAATGGATTCCCAAACTTGTGGCACACCAGTCATTAGGGTAGGTCGGAATTCCTTAATGTCGCCCTTGCAGTTGCGTACAGATACATCAGTCAAGGTGCGGACCGAAGCATAGCCAAGAGTGACACCCCAAAAGACACAAAGGTTCTCGACAACAAATTCCAAAACGTGGGCAAGTGGGAGATAAGCCATCATGCTGTCATTGTCAGTGATAAGGTGACCAAGTAGCGCTTTCACACCAGCAACTAGGAACACAGGCAATTAGTATCATGCAATAGCCAATCCACGTTTTATAATACATACTAGCACCAACGATATTCTTGTGAGTCAATACAACACCCTTTGGATTTCCGGTACTTCCAGAAGTGTACATGATACAGCACATATCTTCAGGTTCAGGGGTACGTGCTTCCTTGGGTTGACCACGGCCAAGAGTGATAAGCTCATCCACCGATAAGACGTTTTCAATTTGGGCAACCTTGGTCTTCTCAAGAACCTCGGGCTTAGCTTCACCGTGATAAATGACATGCTTGAGAGAGGGGCATTGGCTGGCAACTTTGCCAACAGTAGGCAACAACTCGGCAGATGTGAAAATGGCTTCGACCTCAGTTTCATTCATGGAATGCAACAAGCCTTCTTCACCAAGAGTTTCATAAGCAGTGACAATGGTCATGTTTTGCGTAAATAAACCATGTGCCGTCAAGAGCCAATGCATCCTATTTCCCGTGTCATTAGCCTATTCCTCATTGTTATCCGTTGAACAATGACTTACGTGGTAGGAGCAAAGATCTCAACCTTTGCCTTTTCCATGAGACCAAGAGCAGCGAAACCAGCACCGAGATCATGTGCACGTTGAGAAGCCTCCTTGTATGTCAGATATTGGTAACCTGACAACTGAAAGTACTTCCACACTTTCTTTTCCTTCTTCTCGACACCATCAATGACCTTGGTAACCTCCTTCTCTTCTTCAATGATCTTCTCGATATTGCGATAACCAAAAGCCTTGCGATCGGGGTAGCTTCGAGCACTGTGTTGAAGGACGTCATAAAGAGTATGGACATTGGTTGCGGGAACACGAGCAACACCGTCAGCGGCAAGAATGGAACGCTTCACATTGCCACCATTAGGTTGTTCTGGACCGACATCGACAGCGTAAACCTTCATGTTTGTGATTGTAGTAAATGGAATGGGACAGAAAAGAGAATAAGGAAAGGGGACGAGTTGTATCAAGAGAGAGTTTTTAAGTTGTTGAGGACAAGGGATGGTGGCACAAAAAGAGGCGGAGTCGGCTTGTCAGACGCGAAAAGCGAAAGAGCTTTGTCTTACTGCATAGCCAGAAAGGGAACAACAGAACAAAGGAGAGAAGGATGACATAACTAAACCATGATTTGAAATGTCAGCCATTTTAATTGCTTTACCCATTATCTCCATGACGACCTATCATTAACATCACCATCACTACAACCATCTCAGCGGAGGCTTCTTTCGCTACTTTAATCATGCCATGAGACTATTCCATCACTATGTCCTTGTTGTTGTGAGAGTACTTCATCAGAGCGATCTTTCTATGACGCGTGTCAAATAATGAACAATGCTACTACTCACGATGAATATTGCATGGTTTTGAATAAGCACATATTTGCACGCCAGCATTTGCCTTGAAAAGGATGTTGCGCACAAGCCATGGATGCTTACAATTTTCACATGTTTCTGCCAGACGAATCTCGGAGTGTAATGCTTGCTTTCAATTGATGACTTAATGTCGTACCTGATCTACTCACTCCTCCTCCTCCTGCTCCCTTACAACTCCTGATAAAAATATAATGAGAGAACCATCAAAGTTAAGCTCAGGACGTACGGCTGATCTGATGATATTACGGATAAACAATGCTACACATGAAATCACCTTTTCTCGCTATTAGAGTGTAAAATGCTCTGCTGGATATCACCGACACGATGCATTTAAATCCTGCTCAGCTCAAACATCATTGCATATCACCGCTTAATTAACATGGATGTGTTGGAATTGACCCATGATCTATCATAGATATGATCTACACCGACAAAAAGTAAACGATAATGAAACATAAAAGAGGGGGTTGGGTGGGTGATAGCATAAAGCAGGTCGTCGTGAAAATGGTTTTTCCATAGATAAAAAATATTATCTAGCGAAGGTTGGAACGTGGTGTACCTTTCCGTTAGCACCCTAGCATGCAGGGATTTTGCTCGGTTGGCTATTTATGTCAACATGCTACTGTTTACGGAAGGTTTCATTATACAATTCCGAATTTTGTTGGGCATCACCTTGATTCATTTCGTTTTGGCCTTGTTGCACAATCAACATGGGCAAGATGTCTGTGCTGTAAAAGCATTGTTGCATGGGCTGAAGCCTGCTTTTCAATCATAAATGTTGTTACTCACGCTTACCATCACATGAAGATGTGTGGTCGCATCTACGTTCCTCCATTGACAATCACTAGTTTGGGTCTCGTGCATCAATGGGACATAATAAAGATAATGACTAACATTCTGTGTACCCGCTTTCTAGTACATGGCAAGGTGAAAAAACACTATCGACATGCCACAAATGAACGCGACTTTGTATCACATTTAAAGGTATACCGGCTTATAATAATGCAGGTGGCATGATGACTTTATACAGGTAAATTTGTGAAAAGGGGTGATCGTGGTGATTACCGGTTATTGCCGTGAGCTCTTGACTGCAGCGAATAATCACCCGATAGGAGTGTTAGAGCTAAGCCTCCTCTTTCAAAAGCAAACCTATCCCATGAGCCATTTACCACGCATGCATACAATGAAAGTGTCTTCTTAAATAACACAATCTTGATTCCATTAATGAAAATGAAAACGAAACGAAAACCGTAGTGCGTAGAGTTATAATAATAGATCTTTATTTGTGATCGAAAGGGAGAAAAAGAAGCTATCACTTTGCCAGCACATAACCTTGGTTGCAAGATCTAAGCAAGAACGATAGTAAGTACCGCGTTCAATGCAATCACCCATCCACGCATTTATTGCACGCGCAGGCTACAAGAAATCACACGTGTCAGGGATTACGGTTGCAGATGTAATCCGCTTTTATGGCGTCGTCATTAGACTCTGACTGGTGCCAGCTAAACTCATCCTTCATGTGTGATTACTCGAACCCGCACCAGCAATACCCGTTCCATTATTCAATACTGTACCTTGTGCGAAAGCTATACAAAGAAGAAAACAAAGGCGAGTGCTGCCTTTTTAAAAGCAAAGAAAACTTTTCCATACTCAGCAATCTCAGCATCCCGCGTTTGCCCATGCTACTTTAGCGCTCCTATAGTTTGATCAGTAAGCCATGGCTGCTGACAATATAGGCGGATGAAAGCGGGTCAAAGTGCGTAGGACTTTTTTGCTTGGCGTCAGAGATTTCATAAAGAATGGTAGGGGAGCTATGGACCACAAAACGGGGTGCTGAGGATTGGTATCGGGTAAACTATCATCGCACCTTCACTTTTTTCTTTACGCAATCAGATGAATCGTCAGGCCAAGTAATACTATACACGGTAGATATGAACAAACGATCCAGTGATTACATCACGTGACTTTTATTGGACGCACAAGCTAAACTTTAGACTACAAGTGACATATGGCATCTTTACTACTGCTGCATTTGAATGAATGAATATATAGAGAGGAGACCATATCCCTACACGTATTTGGTCAAATGCAATCAATATAAGGATCGGCAACAGCCGAATTGTGAGAGAGGTTGTTTGGGGTGATATGCAAGCATTCAACTACTACTACCGTTTCAGGAAACAGGGTCGGCGTTGTTCATGCCGCATCCACCTTTACGATAATGAATGCTTCTTTGAAAGAGACAAATGGATGTTTTCAATGCAAACGAGGACAAGGTTGATTGTTTATTGTTGTTGTTGTTGATGGCGATGGAAGTAGAAACATGATAAAACAAGGAGGGCAGATGACCAAAATACTAACCAATCAAAGTTGCGACATATGGCTTCTCTTTCTCATGATGGGCACCTACACAGCCCTGTATCGCTTCTTTTCCTTTTTCCCTTTTCTTGGCTTTTATCTTTTCACACTCTCCTCTCTCCATGAAATTCCCAACATTGTCTTCATTGCTTCTAGCACTGCTGCTCATTGGCACAGGCAAGTGAATGTTGAGACAGGGCACACACTACACGGCAACGAAAATTGACACTTTTATTACTGCGTTCCTTTTAGTATGCGCAGCACCACTTGAAGATGTTTCTGTGACATCCATCGACCTTGTCGAAGAACGCCTCGATGCCAAGGGTGATGAACATTTATACGTCACTGTTACTCGTACCGATGACCTTATTGATGATGATGGCGTTCTTCTCGCTGAACGAGTGATGGCTGTTCAAGTGACCTTTGATGTTGCCGAGAATCAGCAGGTGCGTGTCATTGTTTCATGTATATACTCTCTCTCACACACACACTCACACGCATGTAATATTAGCTTCGATGCAATGGTGTCCCTGTTGAGATTGGTGTATCCAACATCCAAGTAGAAGCTCAAATTGCTGCCAATCCTGAAAAGTTGACGATTGCTTCGGAGGAGGATCTTGCATTACTCGAAGATAGCTTTGACATTGGTCTTGCCACTGTTGAGGTGAACGCCATGTTTTTGGATGAACTCAAGACCGAGGATGGCATGTCATTCCGCCGCATTGCTGTACAAGAACGTATCACTGAAATCAATGGCGAGCAAGTGGTTCAAACCGAAGCTGGTCAACAAATCTTGGATGTCTTTGAAGATGGGCAACTCAACCGATGGGCTGTTGATCCTCTTACTGGCTTCTTGTTGCCATCCGAAGAAAATGATGAAATCAAAGAAGGCATGTATAGTGTACAGCGTTTATTTTGTACATGTATTCTAACTATCCTATAGATCCTGTTTGGGTACCTGATGTTGGCCATTCCAACAAAGGTTGTGCTGGTGCATTGGTGGATCCCCTTGTTGACTGGTGGAACAACCAAAGCTTCGTCATTCAAGGCCTCATCACTGGTGGTGTTTGTGCTGTGCTCCTTGCCATTGCCTTTGCCATTCGTCAAATGATTGTGTCATCGAATGATTACGACCCTGTAGCCGTGGTGGAAACCAACGAGGAAATCTGGTCATCCGTGCAACACAAGGGTGGTGATTATGAAGAAAAGCGCCCCTTCCTCTCTTAAAGAGAATATTCCCCGTTATTGTTATCCATCGCACATTGTGTTGATTGTGAATATATTATTCAATGGTGATGCCGTATTGTATTGATTTTCTACCAAACACATAAAGTAGCGGTATCTGATAATCGATTGTGGGATAGGGTAGTGGTGATGATAGCTTGTCACATTTTCAAAGGATGGGGCACACGAAAGGAATAAGTGGATCATAGAATTGTTGCTCTTAAGAGGATGAAAAGCTGTTGTTGGAATTCTCTTGGGAGGACACAAGTGAAGGCTGTTGGGTGGATATATCCTTTTTGCGGATAGTGCCAAAGAGACGTTTAACCTTGCCAGCTAAATTAGGTTGACCTTCTTCCTCAAATGATGAATCGCTTGTATTATTGGCAACAGGGCTTGTAGAGGGAGTGTGTGTCTGCTCGGCTTTGAAATGCTCGACAAAGCGAGATGACATATCTTGTTTGGAATAACAAAGAGGAGAAATGAGATAGAAAAGGACGATGGGTGGGAATGAGAGGAGACTCTAGGACTCTGTGTCGGGTTTGATCGAGATTCTCCTCTTTACTTTTTTTGGGGTGATCTCGATTGTGATAGCTTTGTTTGTTATAAACACAGCATTGTGCTCATTGTTGTGCGGGCCAAACTTTTATATGCAATTTGATAAGGCGTTTATTTGACATGTTATATCGCCGAGATACAAAATCATTAGGCATCCATACAAGATAACAACAGCGGTTTCCAACGTTAACTAGAGCTCTTAGTAATATTTTCTACAACGGTTTCAGATACGATTGTTTCAGAAAGAATGCATGCAAAGTTTACTGTTTTTTCACATTCAGCTTTTGCTGGGAAAGGAGGATTGAGATGAATGAATGCAATGTGTGGTGAGTGTGAGTGAGTAGGATGAAGGATATGTAAATATGACATTGGGGAATAAGATTAAGTGATGAAGAGACTAGAAAAGATAAACAGACTGCGTCAGAGGTAAAACGGACACAGGATCACAAGAGCAGAGTTGGCCATCTGCCAACACTTGGTAGGTTTCTGGGTCGACCGAGATCGATGGCGTGCATCCATTAAGCTTCATATCCTTTTTAGAAACGTTCCTGCAGTTTTTGACAGCTTCGATTCGTTTTCGTAATCCGTAGCTTGCCATGACACCATTGTCGATTGAAATTTGGGACACAAAGAGGCAGGAATGCATTCCAACGCTGGATGGTAAACTACCGTACATTGGTTTTGAGATGATTGGTTGTGTAGTGGGAATCGATCCATTTGCATCGCCTATTGATGATGATGATGATCATATGTTAATAATTAATCTACAAGGAATGAAAACGTTGCAAAACTTACCGATATTGCCCCATACAACCACACCGGCTTTAAGAATGAGTTCAGGCTTTGTGCCAAAGAATTGTGGGGTATAAACGACTAGATCAGCCATTTTACCGACTTCGATGGAGCCGACAAGGTGACCAACGCCATGAGCTAATGCTCTATATAACACGAAAAAAAAAGAGGTCAGCAAGAACAATGGGAAAGGGGAGGATGATGATGATTACTTACGGATTGATTGTATATTTTGCAACATAGCGGCGAATACGGTAGTTGTCACCTTCAACACCTTCATCCTCAGGAAGTTTGCCACGCTGCATACGCATTTTGCTTGCTGTTTTCCAAGTACGTAAGACGACTTCGCCTATACGACCCATGGCTTGACAATCCGAGCTGATCATACTGATGGCACCCATATCTTGAAGGACATCTTCTGCAGCAATGGTCTCTGCACGAATACGACTTTCTGCAAAAGCAACATCTTCAGGGATGGATTTGGTCAAGTGATGGCACACCATTAACATGTCAACATGTTCATCGAGCGTATTGGTGGTGAAAGGACGAGTTGGGTTTGTGGATGAAGGTAAGATGTTGTTTTCACTGCAAACAGAAATGACTATAAGGAGGAAAAAGGATGATTAATAAATGTATTATCAGCAATATGAAAAAACTTACTATCAGGAGCGTGGCCACCACCGGCACCTTCACTGTGGTATGTATGAATGGTTCTGTTGTTGATGGCAGCAAGAGTAGACTCAACAAAGCCAGCTTCATTGAGCGTATCGGTGTGAATGGTTGCTTGTACGTCGAGTTCATCGCATACTTTAAGACATTCGTCAATGGCGACGGGTGTACAACCCCAATCTTCATGCAGCTTCAGTCCCAAACAGCCCGATTCAATTTGTTCCACAAGTTCTCTCCTGCTTGATACAGTGCCCTTGCCAGTAATGCCGATATTGATAGGTAAGTCGTCAGTTGCCTTCATAACAAACTCCACATGATGTCGACCATTGGTGCAAGTAGTTGCATTGCTACCCGTTGTGGAGCCGGATCCACCTCCAATCAGTGTCGTGATGCCGCTTGACAAGGCTTCTGGAATCAATTGGGGACAAATGTAGTGCACGTGCGTGTCGATTGCACCAGCAACAAAGATCTTTCCTTCGCCAGCCAATGCTTCAGTTGCAGCACCAACGATCATGCCAGGAGTGACACCATCCATGACGTCAGGATTGCCAGCTTTGCCAATGCCAACAATCATGCCTCGCTTGACACCGATATCAGCCTTGAAGATGCCAGTATAATCGATGATAAGAGCATTGGTGATCACCAAATCAAGCACCTCATCATCACAACGCCCTGTTGCTTGACCCATGCCTTCACGCAGCACCTTACCGCCACCAAATTTACATTCGTCGCCATAAATGGTAAAGTCATGTTCAACTCTTGCCCATAAATCAGTATCTCCTAAACGCACCAAATCACCCGTAGTTGGTCCAAAGTGATCTGCATAGTACTCCCGATCCAAGACGTACGGTTCTGCAGGGAGTTGTGGTGCATTTGCGTCATGTAAGAAACCACGTTCAGCCACAGTTGCCATAATGGATGGGAGTCTTGCCAAATCTACTGGGCCTGTTGCAAGTCCATTGCCACCAGTGATGATCTTGTTGCCACCAATCTCAACAAGTGTAACGGTCTTGAAGTCACCAGGCTCAAATCGAACAGCTGATCCTGCAGGGATATCAAGTCGCATGCCATACGCAAAAGCACGGTTGAACAATAGCGCAGAGTTTGCTTCGATGAAATGGTAATGAGAGCCAACTTGGACAGGTCGATCGCCTTGGTTCGTTACGGTCAATGATATACGTCGTCGGTTTTCGTTGAGATGAATCTTGCCAGGCTTCACTATCAATGCACCAGGTGGTGGTGGGCGTTCGGCTGGGGGTAAAGGAAATCGGCTGATGTCGGGCACGGGTAAAAAGCTGCCATAAAGTGCCATTTCAAGATTCCCATCATCGGTGCAAATAGGGTCGTGGACAGTGACAAGGTACGTGCCATCGGGAAAAGTGCCTTCAATTTGAACCTCATGAAGTGTATCCAGCACACTAGGCATCACGTGACGACGACCAAGCATCTGTTTGCCCATATCCATAAGTTGTGCCACGTTGTATGTTCCATCTCGCATGAATTCTAACAGCTGTGAGGCGAGTAATGCTGTTGCTTCGGTTTCGTTAAGCTTCACTCCACGAGCCAGCCGACGTTGAGCAAGGTTACCGACTATATTTCATCTTGGTAAGTCCCTAGTAGTAGTAATACCTAGTAATTCTCCTATTGTAGTACATACCATTGCTGAGTAAAAGCTTGTCAAGTTCGCGAGGAACCAGACGCATTTTTTATTGATAAGATAGGTGGAGAAGGAAAAAGAGAAAGAGTGGGGAAGTATTAGAGAGAAGGGAGACAAGGAAAAAAGAGGAAGGCTATTGAGGGGTATATACAGCAGCTGTTTTTATCGTGTCTGGGGATCCGTGATAAGCAGGATATCTATGTTACACATTATATCAAGTCACGCTGTTCCGGAAAGCTGTGAATGAGACAAGAAGTTGATGTGATAAGTTTCTGGCAGCTTCCGAAAAAAGTTCGCACTCACTCCTGCCTCCCGTGTGTTACCGACTTTAAAAATTTAAGAAATGAATTCCTTCAAGAAGATAACAACCATTGTTCGTGGGAGATATAGAGGGAGCAAAACGTCAACTTAAGGGAAGATTGGTGATAATTTGCACCCGTTTTATAACCTGCTCTTATCTTATCAGCCTGTTTCCGAACCACAGGTCCGTGCCATAGTAGCTATCTCCCCCACATCCCTTAATACAGTTTACGAACATTGCCATATACCAAATACTGATTCGCTTCCAACGCTTATATATAAGACGTGAATATGCAAAAATGCACATGTTTCTCCCTCATCGTTTTCAAAATTGGGAAATCAGCGGAGTGTATGCTCGGAATGACAAGTCAACGTGGTTGGTGCGAGTAAACTCATATAATGAGTTTGTTGCCATACTACATCCCTCACCATCGATTGGCTCATTGCTAAAGGAGGAGTGTGATTGCCTCACCACTGAAGACGGGAGGATGCGGATTTTACAAATCCTAAAATCAGGTTGCTCAAAGCTTTTTGCTATTTCGATCGTGCGTTTAAGGTTTAAAAAAAAGGTACCCAATAATGCTTTATGTAGGTCAAAGATGGTTACAACAGGTTCGAATCCAAAAACAATGGGCCATACTTGTACGCGAGCACTCTGATCTGTAGTGCAGCATGTCACTGCCATGCATGCATGTTGGATGCAGAGCAGGGTAAACAAACCTGCATTTGATTTCATATGTCGGTTTTGGGTCAAGATATCAAAAGAAGGAAATAAGATCCTAGAATTCAATAGGGTAGGCGGGATCTTGGAAGACTACTTGCATAATGGAGAAGTGCAACATATCAACGACTGGTTCCCTTTGTCTTAGTTTCTCATTTATTACGATACCCAATCGACATTTTAGCCATCGTGCTCATTTGTAATCCTTTCACAGCAGCTGACAGTCAATACACACGCACGACTTGACCATACAAGAGTGACATGAGTGCCACTTTTGGCCCCCTTTTTGCATGCAAGGTCTCCTGCTGAACAACAAAATTTTCAGTTGGGGTTATGGAGCTGACACAGGAGAGGTCGAATTACCCGATTGTATTGATCTGGAATAATTTCTATGGTCCCAGATCATCCCGGAGTACGTATGAGAACGTTGCAAGGATTGGATCTTTCTCGCTTTTTCTTTGCTGTTTTGAGATGCACTTCTTTCAAGTTCAGCCCGACGGCAATGAATAATATTGCAGCTATGCTCCGCATTTCTAATCCCCTTCTTTACAACTTAGTCATGACATTAGGGTATTCCATCACATTTACTACCCATCATGAAGGCAATACATGTAGCCAATGGATATAATGGGTTGGATCGTATGGGTGGCATAGGAACGAGATTCCAAACATGTGATGTACTTCCGTTGTGAGCATGATCGATCCGAGGAACTAAAAGATGCAGCTGCAAATCGTATCACCCACGATCTATACAGTTATTCAGGCTGAAACTAAGATTCAGAGTAACCCGATGTAAAAAGTCTCCTCTCCTCCGTTGAAGGTCTTCGAAGAGTTTCTTTGGTCGCTGTCTCATGTCCCTCTAATTATCCTTTTGTATCAATTTTTCTTCTCTCGCCACGTTTCCCACCATCACAAGTTATTACTGTATTGTAACCACAGAATGAGACACGACATACAATGGTTGCAGTGGCACAGTATATACCCAATTACTAATTAAACGTGTAAATGTGCCAAGAAAGCAATTATAATGAGTGCACGAGACAATCAAATTAGCAACAAAGAAAGATGGGAGGAGGAGTATTATAATAGACAGGAGCTTGCCCGAGAAGGAAAAAAGTTTACAGCATGGGACAAGAGGTTGTCTTTGGGGGATGGGGTAAATGCGTGCTTGTGGTCATCCGGTCATGATCGTGGCGACAGGCAGAGTAACGTTTGACCTTGTACCAGGACCCTGTTTTAAGACAATGCTACCACTCTGTTGGATGATTATAGGTACGTGTGTGGGGAGGATGCCCCTGCTTGTTTGTTCAGGAGGTAGTCATTTTTGTGTTCAGCTGAATAAGGGGCATGCTGTGTGGGAAAAGAGAACAAAGAATCTTAGACGTGACATGTGGGGCCAAATAATATGCTTATTGTAAGATGCATCTTGCAAAGAGAAATACTTCTTGCTTTTGTTTTACCACGCTTGGAGATCGTACAATGTTGATGGTGGTACAAGCAGCTCGCCACATGTCTTTCTTTTGCCGAACCGCAGCTTCCACGTATGCATCTCTCCTATTACTTTACTTTTACTGGTTCCCGTTTTTACCATTGCCAGTGAAACTATGACGAGTAACAACGACAGACGCAGCTACTCTGTTGTTGCACATATCCCAGACAACTCCACCATCGCCGTCGTCATCGACAACGACGAGCACCATTTGCATCCTTTGAGTCATGCCACCAATGTGAAAACCCATTTATTGTATACAGGAGAAGCTCCTCGACCAAACAACTGCTACAGCTATGTTATCATGCAGGATGGTATCATCACGCAACGGGAATCATCCAATCGCTCTATATCTGGAACCTCTTCCACTTCGACAACGACGACCACGACGACGACATATGACTTTTTTGATCGTGTTCCAAAGATCGAGCATGTTGCACAGCTTCCTCGGCTCTATGGACCTCTTTTCAAAGAAAAGCCAAATGAGTTGCACAAGACTGGGCAGATTGCGACGTTGCATTTTACCGGTAACCAGGATGACTTTGATACCCTTCACCAACGTTACCAGGAGAAAATCAAGATTGAGGTTTCCATGTCGTACATTGGGTGAGTTCCATATACCGAGGTCTAAGAACGTTTTATTAAACTCCTCTACACATTCACTACAGTGCTGATGATATCATGGAATTTGATTCTGTACAACTGAAGCTTTCGGGGCGTGCATCTCGTTGGATGTCAAAACTCAGTTATGGGGTGAAGCTTCCAAAAGACTCGAGGTTATATGGTCATCGTCATCTGAAACTACGGGCACTGGCGACTGATCCTTCTTATCTACGCGAATATCTTGCATACAAATCGATCAAAGCTTCTGGTCTCCCTTGCTCGGATTTCTCGTTTGTTCGGTAAAACAATAATCTCTCTCGTCCAACGTTATACCTTTTACCTTACTCATTCTATCCTCATCCACCCCCAGCGTTTTTATCAATAATCAGGCAATTGGTCTTTTCGGCTTAATCGAGGCCTACAAGAAACCATGGCTCAAGGATGTATTTGGTGACAACAAAGTCAACATCTTGTATCAAGGCTTGGGTTACAGCAAAGTATCAAACGATCACAACCAATGTGCCGACCTAAAGTACAATCCAGGCCTTCAGTCTTACAATCATGACCAATACAAAATCAAGGTTGCTGGGAAGAATGATGATGGCTATCAATCTTTACAATCATTCACCAAAACGATCGTTGATGATACTTGGAGGGACCATGCCAATGTGGAAAGCTTTCTACGAAGGTAAAGCTGATGAATGAAAGACTCTATCATCCTTATTATTAACGCTCACGTTCAATTAGCTTTGCATTGGAGATTGTGGCAGGATTCTCGGATGCTTACATGTCCATGGCTGACAATTACTACGTATACAAGCATAAGGATGGATTCGTACATATCATGTCAGACGTCGATATGACATTTGGACAAACGACCTTGCGACTCGACAAGATGTTAACCGGTGATTATCGACAATACCCAGGAATCAACATTCGTCCATTGTCAAAATATATCCTTGACAACGCCGACCTCTCCAACCAGCTACAACAAAAAGTCAACGAAATGGCTTCTCGCCTCGTGCATCCAGATATCATGCGCCCTGTGATTGACGATGTATATAGTCTGATCGAACAAGATGTGGCATGGGATAAACAACTTCCACGCATGGGAAAGAATCATATCGCAAACAATACAACAACATATGACCGTGACAACCTTCCCTTCTGGGTTCATCCACCCATTGAGCCAGACGTACTCGACGATTTCAATTTGCGTATGCGAAATGATGACGTTGGATTTCAGGACGCTGTCTATGGAAAGCCGCCATACACTTCTCTCACTGGGGTTTTGGACTATATCACAAAAAGCAGCGATGCCATCCTTACTCGAAATAGTACTTAGGGATACGTGCACTCAATTGTATATTGATCTTGCTTATATCATCTTACAACTATATAATTAAAAAAATAGGCATCACGTGAGCAGTTATGGAGTTAGCTGCTAATTCACAAAAAAGGCATCAACCTTACACAAAACACTGGAATCTTCCAAAGACATCTGCATTGTTGTCGCATACACTTCTTTACTGTTGATGATGAGCGTAATCCTTTCCAACACATTCCTTTTAACATTGACATGCGATGTATGGCCACAACTTTCCAGTATTTTCGATTCCCTTTGTTTCCCGGTAGACTACCATACACACATAAATAATAATATGACTACAGCATGATCAATCACCGGTTTCGATCCTTTGGCATGCATTGTGCAAAGGTAAATGGGCGGATGAGAGATGGCATTTGATCCGTGCAATACCGTGAAAAGATAATGGGATGTACCAATTACTCGCAATGATGGCATCAACCATAATAGTCAAGTGGAGACAATAGATAGATGACTACAACACACCTTTTCACATGTTGTGAAAATGATAGGGGATGTGTGGATGGTGGTGGGTGAGTGGACGAATGATACATGATCATGTCCTACAAGTAATTGAAGCCGATAAAATATCCAAAGGAATACCAAGCATTCGTTCCTGAGATCAACGAATCACTTTTCTTAAAAGCATCATTTCGATCCATCTTTAATTACAAGAAGGTAGACAATGGGCATGACTTTTGAGTGCAAACTAATTACTCCGATGGGAAGATAAATCAATATGAGACAAAGATGAATGGTTGGACGTGAGGTGGCACTTGATAGCGTGGATATGCATACAAAAGATGATGGTTGTCGCTGCCGTGTATCTGACTATAAGATGATAGGGGTGAAATAAAGGAAGCGTATGAATGTCAGCAGCAAGGCCTAAATCAGAAAACCCTGCCATATGAGTCGAGCTGTACATAAAAGGGGTCATCTATCCTAAGCTACGTACCAAATAAACTACTGCTGCTATATCAAACAGAATAAATGTATCGAAACGCGGATCGATAACACAATAATCCAAGCACAAGAAATGAAAAGAGGCAACCACAAAATGAAGGGTGCAGTGAAATGAGAGATCTCTAAGGAAATATCACGAGAAAGGGGATAAGTATACTACTCTATTGAAAACACGCTCACACTCACACACAGGGCTCCTGTGTAGGGTACTCAAACAATAAAAAGCTCTCTCTGGAATCTTTATTCGATGATGGGGATATTTATATGGATTTAAGATACGAGTCGTGTGATGGTGGGTGGGTGATACAAAGTGTTACAAACATTCATGTTGGTCTTGTGGTGGTGTGTGATGGGGTGTTGCTCAGAGTTGTCATTATTGTCGCGTCATGTCTGGCAGCCTCCCGCACAGGGGGTGGGTAGATGGGTGGATGGTGGGTGGTGCCACGATCTTCCTTATGCGCATGGTAACGTAAGCCCCGACAAACTAAAAATCCTCCCCCTTTCTCCACTCACGAACTCACAGCTCTTTTTATTACTTACTCGCTTGGCTTTATCGCTTCACCAATTCAACGATTCATCGACGACGACGATGTAATTCACGACTCCATTTACAATGAGCAGACACGCTTCGTACACTCCTATCTCTTTTCGCAGTTTTCCCACTGTTTTTGTACCCGTAAGGCAACACCACTTTGAATAGCTACGCTTTTATTGACTACCCTATTCTACTTCTTGGTTACCATTGCTATTGAGCTACTTGACAATGACCAGCAGCAGCAAAGAGATGGATCTACAACCTTCGCGTTTTCGGTGGTAGAATAGACATAGACAAGTAGGCTGCACAACAACAATAAAGTGGGAGACGCTTTTCAGAACACGAGTACGTTGGTCATATCAGCAGCGAATTATCATAACTTCTTCATTATATGACATGAGTGAGAAAACGAAGGCAAGGATACAGACGCGTAGGCCGAAAGGATAAAGGCAAATGAGTACGACAACAAGAAGATGGTATTATTGCTTTACTGGAGGAGCGTTTGGAGGAATGGATGATGGATGGGTTAAGGTCATACAATTGAATCCTTGGCTTTTAACTTTGGAGAGGGCATGAGCTTCCCCATCAGGGACACCTTTTTTCCTTTCAATAAATCGCGTCAATTCAATGGCTGCACGCCTTTTCACATGCAACACTTTTATAACTAACTAAAGCGATGAACGATAGTGGATGGGTGTGGGTGTGGCGGTGAGTGGCGGTGAGTGGTGGTGGGTGGTGGTGGGTGAGTGGATGGTACAATGAGCTTCTCCATCCAATGAACTATTACTTTCCCCATGGTTACACATTGATCCTGCAGCCAACAATCCTATTCATGCTTTTCCCCAATGCATTCTTTTGCCCCTAATGATAATCCCTTCCTCACAAAATCGACGTTTACGAGCGAAGCAATCAGTTGGATGGCTTCTCAAGTTACATTTATGTAGCCCCAACACAAGTGTGGTTTCTTAAAGATTTGAGCTTATTGCAAGCCCATTGCCGAATACATAGTGTTAAGCCCTGCCACAAAAAACCGACGTTTAGCGAGCGAAGCGAGCCAGTTGGAGCGC